>CABEEJ010000823.1:76574-122387 GCA_901482245.1 Timema douglasi
GAGAGAGGTGTGTGTGTGTGTGTGTGTGTGTGTGTGTGTGTGTGTGTGTGTGTGTGTGTGTGTATTCACCATATTGTTACTATAAAGAATAATCTGGATGACACATCTGTCATTACAATAATTCTATAACTTTTCCTTTTGATTGTTAACACAAGCATTTAAAACCCTTTGAATCAGATAACAAGTCTTGATATTATTAAAATTGTGTGGAACTATGTTATTAATTGTATTTTAATTGTAATTTTAATATTAATATGTTTCATGTGAATTTGTATTATCAACAATTTTTATATATGAAAGTTTCACAAATTAAGTATTTAGTCAATTAGTTAACTTTCTATCAATCACCCTTTTATTAATTGTATTATAATTGTGCAAATATTCCTTACCTACCTTTTTAGAGGCTGCTATTGATATAATTGATCATTCAGTGATAAGTTGTGGTTGATCCCTAGCCCTAGTATTAACAGCTCCAATCTATCCTTTTGACATCCTACACCTTTTGTAGTGTTTCAGTTAATTCCTTACAATATTCTGTAACTCCTTAATATATCTTGCACAAATCCACAGTTTTACCTATTTATGAATGGAAGCTTTTGCCCTTTAACATTTTCTTAGGTGATTTTTAGGAATGTGATTATGTCTGTGTAATTGATTTAATTTCTTGATCTAACAATTTCTCTTTGGATAAATTAATTCCTTGTTATATTCTTAATTTATATTGGTTAATTGACTAAATCGATTCAATTTCTTGATCCAACACTTTCTCTTTGAATAAACTAATTCCATGTTACAATCATAATTTATATTGTTTAATTGACTAAAGAAGTGTACCAATCAATTAATTGCCATTTTATCAAAGTATGTTCCTTATGATATTAATTTCATATTTCTCCTTACTACAAATACAATGAATGTAACTAAAATTACTCAATGTGTGTTAAAATTAGTGTTTAAATGTGTGTGTGACTACTTCTACTATAGAAGACAGAAAATGTCACCTTTGTGCATTAGAGTCTTCCCACATTTTTCCTCTTTCCCTAGGTGGGCTCTCTTCATTAAATTTACATTTAGTAATTGTTGTTTTTTTCCTTTATTTTTAATCAAATTCCATTATAAAAGTATTTATTCATTGGGCCAACTCACTCTTAACTTATTTAACTTATTTATAATACTATAAGGTTATAGTCACCTTTGATTAGCAGTAACTATAGTATCCCAAAGATTGATGGGTAGCATAATAAGTGGCCTGGATTAATTGTTAGCCAAGGGGGAGAGAAAGCATTAATAAATAAGAGAGGTGTGATGATAATGATAAATAAATAACCTAGGGCTGGGCGATGACGCTGTTTATCAATCAGCACAATGGTAAACCAATTATTAGCATTTTGCTCACTGATTCCTAAAACTAATCTTTTGTTGATGGGTCCCAAACATGTCAGGTACATGTGACTTATCATTGTTAAGCTTTTGAGAGATAGGCTTGTCCTTTGTTCTATTGCTAGAAGGTGTTTGAGGGCAATAATTTAAAGAGAATAAGGTAGTGCCACTTGGAGGAATAGGATTATGTAATTGCTTATGTCACCGAGTTTTTAACAACTTAATCTGTCTTACATTTATCTTTGTGTAAGTAACCCTTTGGCCTATGTGTTGAGTGATATCACAAACTAAGCCAATAAAATGTCTTTCTTCGTCTGGTGCTAACTTATATTCTCTTTAATTGGTTGGGGGGTGGTTGCTAGTGACTAAGTAAACAATTACTTCTTTAATCATTAGCAAGGAGATGAAAAAAATTAGATCTGGGAGGGTGTGGAGAAGATCTTGAGAATAAAAAAGGTAAATGAGTGAGAGAGAGAAGATTATTGCAGTGGTTGTGAGTAGAGAGGGATTATCTTTACAAGGCCATCCATATGGTCAACTAGCAAACAGACTCCCGAACCAACAGTGGAAAAAGGAAATTAATACAGGAGAAGATAAAACTAGGGAAGATTCAAGAGAAGCCAAAAATGGAAACGATTCAAGGGAAGCTAACACTGGTTAGGATTCAAGGGGAGCTAAAAATGGTTAGGATTCAAAGGAATCCAAAATTGGGTACTAAAGGGAACTACAGAATTATCAGAGGTTTCAAAACTACATAGTGTATTTAGAACTTAACTTTATTTAATTAAGTATATTTATTCAGCAGTTGATACTTATTAAATTATTTTATAATTAATTATGTGTATTTAAATTCCAAGAAACTTAATGGACAAAATATTTTTTGTTTTATCCTAAAAATATTATAATTGCCATGAAAGCCTAAATGCATAGCTTTAAAAATATTTTTTTATATAAAACCATCACAACCATGAGAAAAGTGGAGTCGATTTACCAAAACCAACTCTTTAAAATGTGGTAAAACTAATGATAAAGTAAATTATATTATTTTATATTAACTTTCATTTTCATTTATAGGTTGTATAAGCAAATCTACTATACTGAATAAAATAAAATGGCCTCATTCAACAAATGATTTTTAGTATTATTAATAGATATTATTTTTGCAATATTTGAAATTAAATATGCCAAATGATCAGCCATAAATAATTGGTATCGGCTTGATCAGCAAAACAGTTGATTGGTCCAGTCCTAAAATCTTAACGAACAAACCCGGACCTAGCCCCAGAAAGGTTGTGGTCATCTCACCTGCCAAATCCACCAGTGCTCCAAGGGACACCAGTAGGGACCTGAGCCATACCACCTCTGTCAGTAACTTAGATAGAGGTAAACTGGAGCCTAGCCCGAGTGTGATGGCCACCAGGTTGAAGGGGGAAAGCACGGTTAAGTCCCGCTGACGAGCCACTATGACATGAGCCAGCTCTGAACAGAGTTCTGTCTCCCTGGGGTTCAGACGGTCCATGTGAGCAGGAACCATGGAGTGGGATGCTCTTTCCAGTCTCTCCCCACAGTACTCTCGCATATCCAAGGGTTGTCCAAACGTGACATGAATCTTGCCATACTGCTCTTGCAATATGTTTTTTGCTTTAATCAAGCCCTGTTCAAAAATAGCAATTTGTATTGCGCTCACAAGATGTTGGTTGCTTTTAAGTCCTGTTTAAAAATAACACTATGTACTCTTCTTGCAAGATGCTGCTAGCCTTCAACTTGTCCTGTTAAAAATAACACTGTGTACTGTTCTTCCAAGATGCTGTTAGCCTTGGATCTATGAAGCTGGGAAGTATTGCAACTATTTAGGAGGAATCTTATAGCTATAGTGCTATAGCATGAATCAAAATCTGAATTATGTGTTTGGGCATGAAGTCCTACTGGTTTGTCAGGGTGGGCATGGTTGGTGTCAAAACGATTACCATTCAAACATTGTCTGAATGTTTTTATGGTGAGGCCAATGTATTCAGTAATGCAGTAGTTGCATTGTGGCAGTCATAGTGGACTTTCATGAGGTATTCATTTTGTGTGAGTCTGTTGTTGAATGAAGTGGCAGGTTGGTGAATTTGGCAGTTGCTGCATCTCAGTTTTTTGAGAGGGAAGGACCCTTTGGCCTGATGTTTGTTGTTGTTTGTGGCTGGGTCGGGCAAATTAGGGTGAACCAGAAAGTTGTGGAGGTTGGGGGAAGGGGGGGAGGGGGGTTGAATGTGATTCTTGGATCACTGTTGAGAAGATTTTGTGTGAGAGGTGAAGAGGTTAGGACATTGTCACCTGTGTTTGGGATAAATCTGAGTTTGTTTAGTCCATTATAATACTGTCCGGTGAGTGGTATGTCTTTTGAAATGTGTTTATTGATAGACTCTTGATTGGATAGAGCTCTGTTTATTTGAGTGGCGACTATGTGTTTAAGATAACCTCAAGCTGTGAAAGGCTTGAAGAGTTGACATTACTTGCTAAGGTCTTCTTCCTTAGAATAGATACGTTTGGCTCTGGTAGCTAGGCTACAAGATAACCTTATCTCCTTTTATTCCAAGCAAGCCTACTCACACCAGTTAGTAATTTTTATATAAACAATATTAACAAACGGTATAATTTACTGTAATAATTTAAGAATTATATATAATTATTATAAAAACGACATTCTATTGATTCACCAAGAGTAGAGAGACAAGTTTGAACAGGCAATTGCTGAATCTAAGCCTAAACTTTTTTTTAAAATCAAGACATAGGTAACAACAGTAACTAAGTGACCATTTTCGACACATAGCCATGCATCCATAGTCTGTGTGTTTTACTCTAATCTGCTGAAGAAGGGGCCTGATGTATCCAGAATATTACATTATTATGTGAATTAGTGTGTTTAATTGTGAACGTTGAGGCCTACAGTTTTCTGGCAAGTGTGTAGGCCTTGCCCTTATATCCTCCTTTCAATGTTTTAATTTAATTAAAATCTAAGGGCACAAGTTTGGATGAATTATTTGCTGATCTGAGATATTGAAAAATTTGAAAATGAATACAACTGAGCCTCATGTATATTTTGTGAACTTGAAAGTTTTAGAGCCGAATAAAAAAAAATATCAAATTGTTTGAAATGAATTTTACTGTATACCTTTGAGAAGTAATTAAAAACCTACTAATGTATTTACTAGGTTTTTTTTATCTATAATATTTACACATACTAAACTTTTTACTCACACAAACATAAGAGAGATAAAACAAAACAAAATAGTTTATATTGTATGGTTTAAAATGGCTGAGGTATGTGTCGATAAAAATGTAAATTAAACACAATTTGCAATATTCCACACCATATATTCAGAAATTTGCACTAGATAGTGTGATTATATGAAAGTAGAAAACTTAAATTGTGATATTTTAAACTCGGGGATAGCAACTTAACAGAATAAAATTACAAGTTTGATTATACTTTGGTGAGATTCCCTGTAGCAAGAAAATTTTGTCAAGAGTCAAGTTTATTGTTTGTAATGTTGAGGACACCACAACAAGAACATCGATGATTAAACTGCAGATTCTGTCTTTATGAATAATTTATTCCCTTGTTGGTATTTTTATATTAAGACCATGACTTGTGATAAATAAAATCATTGGATTTTGTTGGAAAAAATTATAAGTTAAATTTTAGTCTTAAAAGGCATTCAAAGGGCATTTTTTGGCTAAAAAAAATTACTCAAACATAAATGGTATGGAGAGAAAAATTACAGTTAAATTTAAAATTATTAAATAATTGCTTTAGTCAAAATTTGACTGTCATAGTAGCCAGGGAATATCAAGAAGAAAATTATAATAGTGGAGTTGGTAATATTTTTATCTGGTAATTTAAGGCAAAAAACAATTTCTCCAGGTTTTAAATGCATTTGAATGCATGTATATTTAGCTAATTTTTCGTGCATATAAATCCGCAGTGTAGTGATGAACCACTAGAATCAGGAGGTTCAAGGTGTAAGTTCAGTGCCACTCACCCTGGTCGTCTCGCGGGGTTTGGGGATCCCAAGCAGTTCATAAGAGAAAAGTTTCTCCTCCAAAGTTCGGTCGTAGCTGATGTTGACAGGGACCACAGTGATGTCTGGGATACGGCCACTCAGGAATGGGGTGAGAGCCATGGAAAGGATCCCTGGGGATCAGTACAACTCACAATAATACTCCGACTCCCACAGAGGGCCAGCTATATCCACACACAAAGTCACCTTATTTTCATATATAAAGATGGATTGAATCTACTAATTTATGAATCTGAAACTTCTTTTTATTCATGAATCTGAATTTTATTTATAAACCAAAGTTAACTTAAATGTTGTTTTTTTTTGCATGCATTTGAACTAGGGCTGGGCCAATGCTGATCACCGATTCAATCATCATTATTATTCTTGTTCATTATGTAAAATACACCTAAGAAAAGTTGTTAGTAGGGGTGAATGGGATCTAGAATTATCAGGAAAAGGTGTGGAATATAATCACGTTACCCATTCATTGTATGTTGGGCATAGCTAGTTCAAGAAAAGTTTCAATTTGGTAACAAAGCATGCTTTGTGTTTCTGCATTTACTGCTGATCATTGTTAATCTCTTTTGTAGACAATCTTCTTCTTAGTTTTGTAGCAAACTAAGGGAAAGAGGAGGGATATTTTACTTGTGGAGAAACAAACAAGTTTGGAAGTGCATGACTCACCATGTTCTATCAATAGTTATTTGCTAGGTTCAACAAGTGAGAGAGATTGAAAGATTTAGAGAAGGATAGAGATATATTCTACTCTAACATATTTCGGGATGTTGAAATGAGAGGGGAGAGGAGCAGCTTGTCAAGGTCAATCATTTATAAGTGTGCAGCTTTAGTCTGTTAGTGAGCCAGACAGGGAATAGTTATTAAAGGTGTGTTACACCTAGAAAAACTTTGAGGGGTATCAAACCTTGATGAGTTTTAAGGTATTTAAAAATAAATAACATTTTGAAATTTAAGATTTAAAGACCATTGAAGAAGTGTCAGTCGTGTTTGTAGTATTTTTTTCACTCTGCAATTAATTAAATAAAAAACATCATTTTCAAAATAAATTAGCCAGTAAAAATTATTTTTATCAAAAATTTAATAATAGTAACTATTTGATATGTATTATTCAATATTCGTTCAAAATTTTGGTATTCTGTTCAATAAAAAATTATATTCACACACCCTCATTTATATTATTATGTTAAATGATATATTATTTATATTATGTTTAAAAATGTAATAGGTTTTACAAGTCTTAACAAATTAGTTTTAAAAACAATATATATATATATTTTTAGCAAACTTTTTCTAAGCATCATTTTTATAATTTACCTTTCCCTTCTCGATAGTTTGACTCATTTCCTGTACTGCTCTTTTTTCGTGGTAAAAATGTCATTCCTGTCCATCCCTAGTTGTTAGCTATACTTCATGGAGAAAATAATGACAAAACTGAAGCTCAGGCTTATGAATAACTCTAAACTATACCTACCCTAATTTTGATAGAAAGCTCATTCTTATTTTACCATACACACAATCCAACTGTATAATGGTATTTCAGTAAGTAAAATGGCTTTCCGGAACAGACTTCCTACTATCATTCTGGAAGGCCTTTTATGCTACTAGGTGTGCAACACAATTTCCTAAAAGAGGAAACTAAATAAAACAAAGGGGAGGAAAAGAAAATTTGTTAAGAATGATAGGACACTTAGATAGGAACATGTAAAAATAATAACAAAGGACAAACACAGGAAAAGAACATTGGATGTGAATATAATAATATATAATATAATAATTTATTAGATAAAAACGATATAAACACAGTAGTTTTAAAGAGTTATGATGTATTTTGAGTTATGAATTTTTATTAGCATTGTACCGCCAAGGTAGATGGGAGGAGTAAGTTTTGCTGACGTTCTTTCTTTTTTTTTACACATCAGTCCGGATGGGGATCGAAACAGTTGGGCCCATCTTGGTTCTTCCCTGTGTGTTTCCTCACTCCCCACATTTGACAATATACTAACTTCTGTTAAATACATCATACAATACACTACTCTCTGCTTAAATCACCCGAACTCCCATCTTTTACTTTCCCATAGTAATATCGCTCGCATTTCTCTTCGCGGTCACAAGTGTGTTTATGGTCACTACCTTAATTTTACTGTATTTAAGTTCGTATGACCATCTCTAACCACTGCCCCAATCAGACTGCCCAGTCAATCAAATTGTCTCCCCAAAAACTAAACAGAGCTCTGAATCAACTTGAACTGAACTGCCACTCAACTGAGCTCTCTCTCATCCTCTGCTCGAACTACATTTACTTGCCAGGTCACATGATTGAGACTCGTGCACCTGCCAGGTACTCAACTAGTCATCACAGTATTTCAAACACCTTCAAACACCAACAAGAGTTGGAAACATAATGTGTTAGCACTAAATGTGGGCACTAGCTAGTTCAGAAACTCCTCTCACCAAACTTGGGCCAGAGTGTCTTCCCAGAGCGACTTCTGGTCCCCTCTATGAAAAATTCGAGTGAAGACTGATTTTTGGTGACTAGTGTGTTGACATATTCGCTGAACACTGTCCAGTAGAGACGGTCAGAAGAGAAGGAGCGTCGTATAAAAAATGCACCACAATCTCTAAGTAGCCGCCCAAGCCCCCACATACCATGGAAGTCTGAAACCATACACTTAAACTAGATTTGAGTTAAATTCTTATTACTCTATTTCAAATGTTGGATCTCAAAGGTTTTTATTAGAATGTTTTTCCTACTTACAGCAAGATCAATGGATGAATTAAGGAAGTCACATTGATTAATATCAAACGGGTGTCATGGTAATTGTATTTATTGTGTAAGCTTTGTTGCACTCATGTTTTTTGTAGTGTTGGATGTACTTACCCATGTTGTACTTAGTATTTAATGTTGATTGTACTCACCCATGCCTGCAGCGATTGCAGGTATTTGGAGATCATAGTGGAAGCATATGTATGACATGAGGATAAAGTCAGCATAACTTCGATGACTTGGAGCAAATATCACAGGGTTGGTACCCATTCTGGCCTTCAACTGTCAACAAATACACAAGTAAAAAGATTACATCATAAGTTCAAATATAAAAGAAAAATCCAAAGTTTAAGCCCTAAAAGAAAGAAATATTTTATGTTTCCCCAACATCTTTGAAAGTAAATTCTAATGCTGGTGTTTAAGTGTTGACTCACCGTATTGATACTGTCTGACACTAAGAGCCCTGAGCAGGTCCTCTTCAGTATCTTGATGAGTGCAAGGCCCAGCCATCGTATGACCACCATGTTCCTGTTGAGTCCTATCTCTTCCAACATAGCAGCCACAGTCATGGTTAGCTGCTCTGGGGTACCCTCCTCCTCGCTACTCAGCTGAGGACAATCATAGGTGAGTTTAGGAGTTTCACTGACAAGAATTATGTCCTTGATTCACTCTACCAACAAACCTTTATACCTGGTGTATCATGTGTTGCACAGGTGGACTAGAAAGAGTAACATCCTTCAGGTGTGTGGGGCTGAAGTTGTTGGGGTGATTATATGCCGGTACAGGCTCCCACCTTCTGGACATGAACATGAAGTCACTGGTGGAATGGCGAGCCTCGATGATGTCCTCATAGTCCAGTAGATTGCTGACTCTAGAGGGCTCCATCAAACCGACTGAAGTCAGACAAGTTATCATAGAAGTTGTTACAAGAAACTAAACACACACTAAGTTACTCATGCCTGGGACTACGAGCTCCCTCTCACTGGCTAGTCAGACGGGTTATCATAAGAGTTGTTACAAGAAACTAAACATACACCACGTTATTACTGTGCACACTTTTAATTACTGTATTACAAGCAGAGTCATTAGTGCCTTGAACCACATTTATATTAAATTTGTATTTTAAACCTTGAGTAGACGAAGTAATTTAAGCCTTATAAAGATGTAAACCAATAAATCTGGGCTTGGACTAGAGATGAAGTGTCAATGTTGACATAACAGTATGAGAGGAAGGTCCCATTGCAACTGGCTACAAACTTCTTACCAAAAAATACTTTGGGTGAGAGTCACGCTGTGCCACAGTGTTACCCTGTGAATTAACATCACACTTTCAGTTACAGGAAATTAAAAATAAACTTAGTTCATTTACTTATTAGTATTTAATTACAAAGCTCAACTAGTGTTAATAACGTGTTGACAGTTTCATAGCCAGATTTAGTACACCTAAAGTGATATGCTATATTAAATAAAGACAACACCTACCTAAACTGGAATGGAATGATATCACATATGAAACAAGCCCATTCCATTCTGCTTTAGATAGGTGTTGCCCTGTATTTAATATAGTGCCGCATTTTAGGCGTACTTAGTCTAACTATAAAACTGGCCCAAAGATTTGTTCAAACCAAACTTGACAAAAACTGAGCTTATAAGGACCTGCCATTACATACTATCTTATGGTTTACTGAGAAAGAACAAATTTCTGGTTTCTTCTAGTGCTCAAACCTCATAAAAGAGTAGTTCAATGCCACAGGAAGCTGTCTTTACATGCCATCTTGTGGTTTACTGAGTCAGAAATAAACTATTTTGTTCAAGTGCTCTAACTATTCAAGGATTAGTTCAATCCCAATCACAGCCAAGACTGCTTGGGGGTTTTACATGCCTAAAGAAATGATGGCCAGACTGACAAAAAAACTAAAGTGACCCAAATGTTCTGATCATATCAATATTAGTCCATCAGTGTTGCAAGTGGTGGGAGAGATTGACAGTAATACTGACCGTGTGTGCACTCGTAAGTATTTCCTTCCATCTTGTGTCTTTGTGCAACTAGTATTATCACTGGGCATGAGTTTTTTTTAATCACCACATCTCACTACCTGTTCTGGTTATATGCCTGTATACTAATTAAGCTAACGGGTTAAGGATTAGTAAGGTTGAATTTATAGGATGTGTACCCACATTTGTGTGGAGGGTTAGTGGAAAACCATTTCGGGAAAAAATCCTCAGTACACCCAACAGATATTCAAACCTTGATGCCCCCCCTCCCCCCATCATCAATAGTTTATTGTAGAATGACACCTTATACTACCGAAGCAGGTTATTTTTCTTCGTGTTGTTACACTACCTGTACTTTGCATACATAAGATGGGACTGATGAAAATAATGACGCGAAGAATGACTGTGCAGAGTTTTGTACAAATACTAATACATACTGTCAGTACTAAGAATGACTAATCGTGTAGGGTAGGAGAGTTTTAAATAAATATAGAAGCATCCACATTGGGAAAATCTGGGAAACTACTTGCTGTAAACAATAGGCTATACCTGAATGAGAATAAAACCCAAACCTCCCTATCATTCGTAAACCAGATCAGATGAGAACAGCTTCTTAGTCTACATGGCCACTTACGCAGGTGATGGAACTAATGACTGATGGTTTAGGAACTTGAGACTGACCCTTGAATCTGCATGACCCTTGATGCCTTGATGCAAGTTATGTAACTAAAGATTGATGACTTGGGAACTTATTTAAATGATAATTGAAGAAAACAAGATCAGCTTTGTAGACTACATGTTTTTATTGAACATTTGCTGAATAATGTTAGTTGACAGCTGTTACACTTGACAGTAGAACATAAGATTATTTTCATTCTTTTAGGCATTGTAAATACACAGTCAGCCTAGCAATTTGGTGAGGATATTACAGTTAGCCAACTTATAAAACTCGCCTTCTATAAAACACTTGAATATGATCACCAAAGAATATTAAAAATGTCTTAAAATAGGCTCCTATCACAGTAGTTATATTTTTAAAACTAAATAATGATAAAAAAAAAAGCAAGTCTTGATTCAATCAACTTGACAGTAGTTTTAAACTTTCAATATTTCAAGGCAATAGTCCATTTTATTATATTTGAAATAAGGTACAAGAAAGATGAATATAAACATATTTATAACTTAAGTCAAAGTTATAGAAATTCTAACCACTTAGTTTTATTTTCTTTGATTGTGTTCTTGGCTAACACATTGTTAGTTGTTTGTTGACTCTTGTCAATTCTCAAAGTTTATTGCTAACCTACACTTAAATTATTTCAAATCTTTAAATCCTTTATATAATATAATAAGATTAAGATGACTCCTCATAGTATGCAGCATGTTGCACTCTAAACACTTAGACCTCTGTGCGGTAGACTTACTCACATAATGGTTGGTTAGTTTAATTTTGTCTGGTTGGTTTAAGAACATATCAGAAAGCACATTAATTCTGTTTAGAGTTTTCAGAACTCACTTTTACCTCATTTCAGGGCTCATAGCATATTTTGAGTGTCAAAAAGTAGGAAATTTTGATCAAAAAGTAGGCAAAGTAGGATTGCCAATTTGATCCCAAAAAAAGTAGGACATGTTACAAACACTATATTCACCTCATAGTACCAAAATAAAATAAATAATTAAAATCAACATTTTAATTTAAGAACAATCTTTTTATGTTATTGGGCCTGTAGTAAAAATAAGAAAAGTGTTTTATAAAAGAAGAAAGGAGGAATGCTCAACCATCATCAACCCCTTGCAATCCCACCCAGCCCCCTCTTTAATTTATTTTTCTTTAGTACAGTATTTATTTTACGTTGTCATTTTATTACAAATCCAAATTTGGAAATAATGGTAGTGAAACAAAATAGTAATAATAATGACCATTATTACAATAGTTATGTTCATTATCATCAAAAGATGACTGTCTTCAACCTAAAAATAAAATATATATTTAAAAAATAATCTGTGAAACATCATAATAAAAAATGTTTGTTTTTACTACTCGTTCGGGTTATATGTCAAAGAAAAAAATTAATCCCTCTTTCAGTTGTTTTTGGGTTTCTTTGATTCATATTGACTTGCACAAAAGTGGTCCAACATTGTTGTCTTCCTATTTTGAATTTGCTTTTGTTTGTTTCTTATTTTATCAAAAGCAGAGTCACTTTCTTCCAATTTCTTGAATGCAGCTTCTAGCATAGTTGGAGCTATTTGCAAACCTTTCCGATCATTAATTTTCATTGCATTGTTAAACCTGTCACTAGCTTCTGCCACTATTGACTTGTAAAATTGAACTTCTTCTTAAGCTACTGATTCTTGTTTTTCTAACATGTTCTCTTTTTAAATTGCCTCTTTAGTTTCCAGCAATTTTTTTACAAAATGTTCCTATATGCTTGATACTATTCACTTTTTTTTATCTTCTTGATCTTGTTTTTTCCATTCAACCTCAATTCTCTTCTCTTCTTCGAGTCCAGTCAAGTACAACTAATTAGCCCCACGTCCTTTCTTGATGATATTCTCTGTGAATGTACTGTGTTGCATTGATAGTTGCAATGTTTAAGACCATCTTTGGTAGACTGCATGGCTCTGATGGATGCTTCAGAGAAACAGGTCCTGTTGCAAGTAAGATAGTTTGATGTTTGTGAGACTCCTCACTCAACATCAGTATTTCTATGCGGTAGCACAAGGATAGCTTAACAACCCTTTTAATTTAGCCTATTCTAGTTGGAAATAGTTCATTATAACACTTGACTACCTCCAAAAACAATTTTATAACCATTGAATATCAAAGATACTGTACAAGCGTTTGGGCATAGATCGAATTTATTCTAACAGTTGACACATTATGAAACAATGTTTGTTTTGCTAACTTACCAGCAAAAAGGAAGATCCACACTTAAACCTCTATAAACCAAACAGTTTTTTCTGGAGGTCAAAAAAGTAGGAAAAGTAGGAGTTTTTATTAAAAGTAGAAAAAAGTAGGACAAGAATGAGCCCCATCATTTAACAGTTTAGTAATGTTATTTAGAAGTTGCAAACTTATTTATGTTTAATTCAATTTACAATTATCAACTATTGATTAAAGATTTGAGAAAAAAAAATCATTTAGTTGTGTTTTAAGATTGTTCAAAGCCTGGCTTCAAATATTGGAAGTGAATTTGATCTTTATATTTTCAAAGAGTTGTCAATCTAGGTTCTTGTCCGAGCCCATAAAAAACTGTAAAAAGCCAGGCGAGTTGAGTGCCTATGTGTTTTAAAATATCATTTAAAAAAATCCCTACATTTAACTCTGCATGCAAGTCAAGAAGACATAATCTTTAAAACAAATATAGTACTGGTGACCTACATCCAGTGATTAAGTTACGGACCCGTATCCCCTGCAAATGTGGGAGAGTGGGTTGTTTGTAAGGGAGCTAGGCCTAGTTTTTAGAAAAAACAAGAAAAAGATGAAAGGAACAGTTTAATTTTATTACATTGAGGATGGAATACATAGTAGGCCTACATTTTCCAAAACTATCTTTGAAGATCAGACACATAGATATACGTTTTACAACAAGCACTTTATTTCTAAAATCCTGTACATTCTGTGATATTTCTGTTGAATTCATGTTTATATATAGGACATAATCTAGAAGTTTTAGGCGGTTATTAGACCATTGATATAAATAGTGTGTTCAAGATAATGTTGGTAGTAGATAAGCCGTTTGTGATTGCAACAACTTTGAAGCTATGTTGTGTTGTAAAATGATCAGGTATAATAAATTAGATCTAGTAAATTAAGTCATGAAAACTTGTATTCATTCAGTGCTGATGCATTTTCAAATATACAGTAGCCCCATGGCTTCTTTGGTGCTGACCGACAGCTAACAGCTGACTTCTGACAGTCAACATTTAGGTATAATAACTAAATGTTGACTCTCAGAAGTGACAGCTGCTAAACACATGTTTTTTCAGATCATTTGGCTCGGCGTAGGGATACATAATTTGGTCTGGTAACTTTTCAAAGCTTTTAACTGTCAGCTGTGAGCTGTCAGCACCAAAGAAGCCATGGGGCTAGTGTACCTTGTAATAGCAATTCGGAATATGAAAATGGTGCAAGTAAAGAGGATGCAATGTTTTAAGCTTTGTAATAGGAGTGTGGGGGAATAAGGGAATACTGAAACCATGCATTGCCACTGCTTACAGCACCTCGAGTTGATTAAATAGGGGAAGGTATCCATCCTCAAGCCCCTATTATTTTTTTAATTTTAATTAATAGGTGACCATTCCTTCATTATGTTTAAAAATAATAATAGTTTAATTCGTGTCACCGTAACCTATCACACGAAACGGCCTCTGTGTCACAACTGAGAAGTGGTAGTGATCCTCATAAAGACATATACTATGTGTTTAAATGGTGCAGTTGCTATTTTGGCAGGAAATTAGCAATTTTAGCAGGATTCATCAATGTTTATTACTACGTTTCTTACACAACAAACTTAACCTAGCCTAACACATTAAGATAAATTAAAACTTTAATCTTGATAAAATAGATTAAGATTTAGAATAATATTGATCAAATAATAAATTTAATTTCTGTATAAAAGGGTGTCATAGACCAAAAACAATCATGATTCAACATTATAATGAGTCAACACAAAAATATAGTCATTATTAACATTCCTTCCTGTCTGTGATTTTGTTTTAATTGTACAACTATTCAAAATTATCATCAAGCTTTATATTTAAACTGATATTATTAGATTTGCTGTATTCTTAAGTAATTATAATATATCAACCCCAGGCCTATTCATATGATGTAGCCTTACAAAACCATGGAAATAATTGTTATATGATAGTGATGGCCTATAAGGTAGGTAGGGGAATAGGCTATTGGTTGGGATTTATTCCCATGAAATTTCTCGATGAATGTTATTTTACAATTTTTTCGTGATTCAGAGAAGATTTTACAACACCCAATACACACATGGATTTGTCCCTCAATTAAATCTTGAGTGTATTTTGGCAATTTCTGTTTGTCGAGTATATTACCTAGGTCCCAACTGGACTCCCATCTAATATAAACCAGAATATTGATTATAACTCACAAGGAAACAACAGTTCAAGCCCTATCAAACTGTTTCTTATTTCCATGAGTCAATCAAATTACACTACAAGTGTTCCCAAGACTCTACAAGCCTGTTTTACTTTTCTTGAATGTTCTCAGTCTCCATGTTCTTGTCAGCCTCCATGTCCTTGTCAGCTTCCTTGTATATTTTGAAGTTTCCATCCTTACCCCACCTACACCGCACTGAGAGAGTGAAGCGCGAAGTCTCCCGGCCCAGCAATCGTAGTATTCGGGCCTGCTCGGGCATGATCACCTTTCCTTTTGTGCACACAATTACATCCTGTAGCAAAGACACCACTCCACCTTTCAACTGCGTGGGGAGTCCAAGCTGTCTCAGACGGGGTTCTAGAGAGCCTGGAAATTGAGTCAGGGGACCCTCGTTCAGCACCAAGGTATCTTCAGCAATTGTACCAGACCTAGCAAAGTCCTGCCGGCTGTAATTCTTGAACCACTCCAGTACCTCGGCCTCCACCTTGTCCGTAAATAGGAGCCCACATTGGCCGCTGATGTGTTGCGATAACTTGTGCAACCCCTCAAGGGGTTCACTCTCAGAAGTCTTTCCCATAGCGAGCTGCAACAGGCTGTTCTTGCCGAACACGAACCGGCTAGGTTTCCATTGGACACGTAGCTCTTTCTGCTTCTCGTTCCTCATCTTGTCCCAAGACACGACAAACACACTGTTGTAGTCCTCCACATACTTCTGGATGTCTTCAATGAACTTTTGTTTGAGTTGCAGACCAACCTTTTTGGTTACTTTTGTCAGAGATACTTTCTTATCTCGTTTGGATTTCGGCATTGTTGAATGACAGTCGAACAAAAGTAAATCTTCAATTAATACAACTAAGTCACAACAATCGATCTTCAATTAGTACAAATAAGCCGCATGAATCGAAATAAATTAGGGTTCACAAACCACGTGTAGCATGAAGGAACAAAACAATAGTGTACAAAGAGAAAATTACCTTATTTTCCCTGTTCAGACAATGAGCCAACCAAACTAACTTAAAGGTCCTAAAACTGTATATGAGATTTACTAAAATTGAAAAATAACGTATTAAACTGAGCTATTCGCACTAGGGATTATCTTTCTTATGAATGTTAAAATAGCACAAGAATAAACACATACCGAAAATTCAAAATTGTTAACAAAATAATAAGGTAGTAGTAATATGTAAATCTGTGGGGAAGTGTTACATCACTGAATAAATAATGTTGTTTAAGAAACTTCAGTGTCATGAACCACCGTCATACTCCAAACATGTTAAATTGCTATTAAGAGCTTATATTTGCTTAACACTTACTTGGTTGAAATTCTATAGAAAACTAAGTAGTAAAAATGAATTTGATGACATCATTGTGAATATCTTTTATCTAGTAAAGTATATAAAGTAATTATTACCTAGAACATTAAATAATCTGTATTTCTACAGTACCGCCAAATATCTGACAAAATATTGATCTCGTCGCATAGTTTGAACGTTGTGAACTAACTATTTATATAATGTCTTTGCAGCACTATGAAATCTTAAATAAAAGGTAGAAGGTTCTAATTTTTATTGATGTAGATTAATTTACGCTCGTATAGAAATTCTTTGGTAAATATATTTTAATGCAAAGTAATAATTAAACAAACATTATTTTCAAATTAACATTTTACACAAATAGCTGCCACTCATAATTACAATTTAGAGTTAAATAATTAGAAAAAAATATCGGTAAATATTTTTCAATTTAGTATATGAATGTCGACATTATAAATACGATTATTTGTATTAGGATGGATTTATATTTCTCCATAAGGTTTTTTTCATGTCATCGGTCTCTCGTCCGGTTTGATGCAATTCTCTATTTCTTCAAATCCTGTGTTGATGTCTTTATCTCTGCGCAATGAAAAAAAAAGTTTTTAAGGACTTGCCTTTCACCTCTCCCCTCACAACACACTACCATTCTTTATAAATGTTTGAAAATTAGATGTCCCTAAAAGCTAATTGAAGTCATCCTCCTCCCCAATTTTTGAAATTTAGATTATTTTAATCAGCCACAATGTCCATTAAAATGTATAATTTTCCTAGAAAACCATATATAAAATGTTCACACTATTAATTGGGCCAAAGAAATATTGATAATGCTAAAAAAGATTCAGTGTCTTAATTTAAACGCTATCAAACCAAAATAGGTCCAGTGTAACTATGGATTAACATATTGGCCAAAAACTAGCGCAGAATAGAATCGTGGTCACGTGATAATCTCTAATCCAATCCTAAGATTTCCGCCTAATCAGCGTGAGCTTTTCCGCTTAAGCTCAACACATCTCTACTTTGTCCACTCTGCTTGAGATATTCGGCACAGGAGGACCAATCCATTTCAGATCCAACAATCTCAAATCAGCACGCATGCACATTTGACAACGTTTGCGCTCTACAGACAGCTTCATTGACCTTTGTGAGGAGATTTGAAATAATCCGTTAATGTAAAGCGTGTGGGTCGGTGTATTGGATTTTGCTACGGTATAGCGATAAGATATTGCTTTATAATATCATTTTCTTTATAATGGTTGTATTTCCACACGATATTTTCTATTCTACACTGGTTGATGATATACTTTATGTTTATAGAAAGCTATATCTTAACATTATGTATGTATGTATGTATAAATATATGGAACTCAACCAGGAGGTTGGTTGGATCCTCAACTGTTCCACCGTCAGCTATTAAGCCTGTGCAGCGAAGGCCCACTAGGTAATGAAAAGCGAGCTATTTAAGCTAGTTGGTTTCCTCACTAAGCCCGATAATACTATTTCACATCAGTCTGGCAAGCCTTTCGAAACGCACATATCACCTGACTACAAGCGACACCTTTTCCCCATTCATCACAGAAACTGGATGTAAATAGAATTTTATTACTAGTATCGTTCATACATGTGCCACTTTCATATTTGTCAGAGCCATTAGTGATATTGAGACATATAAATGAAAGTAACAACTTACCCTATCCAAGTAGTTCCCAAACTCTTTGAATTGAGTACCATCCTAAAAGTTTTCGTAATTTGAAGTACTACCAAGATAATTCTGAATGTTTGTATTTCGATACATTTTTAATGGTATTCAAGGATACAATAACACAAACCAAGTGATTGCACAGGCTGTTTGTGCTTGAATCAATGCCGCCACCCCTCCAACCACTGTTTAAATCTATTTTACTTAAGACCAGACTTGGTCTGAAACTATTTATAAGATTTTATGAACTTTTTATGACTTTAATTTGCTTGTTTTGTTTGTATCCTTGCGACGGCGTACCACCAGGAATAACAAACGTACCACAGTTTGAAAATTACTGCTCTAGCCCATACCAGAAACTATACTTCATTGTAAACATTATATCTGATCATAGTTGAATTTGGACTATATCTTACCATGGCCTGCATTAATTTGTGTTATAACATTTCTTGTGTAATTTTGTTATCGTCTCGTTTTGTTGTTAAGAATTCTCCATAAACTTACATGATGACCGGACCCAATTGGTTTCTGAAATTTTGAATGGAGTTATTTTTTATTAGCACCCCATCTTACTATTCGTTTAGGCTATACGCATAATATGCATTGATTAAGATATGTGTTTAAAGAAGGAAGGTTGATTAGCAAAAATATATTCAAATTTTTGTAGAGGGAGAATAAAAACATTTAGAAAAAAACATACTCAATACACCCGATCGGGATTTGAAATCCAATTTCCCCGTCATCAGTAGTCTAGTTTATTGCGACGGTGACATCTCAGACCATACGGCCCCGGAAGAAAATGAATGGAATCCTTCTACTACATTATTTGTTATCTGATATCCCTGTAGAGAAAACTCAAACACATTCGATACATGAAGTGGAAATCATTAAGGTACTGCCCCTAGATGTCCTTGTGCACGTCAAACCTTCACACTTATATTATGCATATATTCTGTGAGATCATGTAGTTCTTCATGAATGTAAAAATATAGGTAATTAAAGATAGCGAGAGATCATCTAGTGGAGCGAAGAGTAGTTCAATTAGCTCTTACATCTGTTGACTATAGATTGGATAAAACAAATCACGATTTCTTTGTGACAAAGCTCAAGCTTACTATTTTCATTCATACAGCCTGTGTAAAATGGAAGAGTATTCGTCTGGAGGCACTTTAGGTAAAATTGTGATGTTATGTATTCATGTTGATGACTTCAAAACCCATTATCAATGTCGTTGGCGGAAACAGGTGACCTTGTTGGACTCCCTGCATCTATAATAATGCTCATATATGCAAGTGTAGTTTTTTCCTAATATTTTCCTTACCATAATGACAAATACAAAAATAAATAGGATGCTGTGAATAAAAAGTTGCATAAATTGCAAGGAAACTGTTTTAAATGTTCCGCCCGCTTTTTGTAATCGGATGTAAACGATATTCCACATTTATAGCTGATGAAAACCTTATAATAACAACGTGGGGAGCTAGTATTTGAAGGTATATTAAGCTCCTAACATTCCGTAGTCAACACCAGATCTGTTACCTATTAAAGTTCTAATAATATATTTCCTATCTTACAGCTTGACCTTAGTGTCCTTGTTCTGAACATTTGCTGTTCATGTAAAAATATCAAAATATTTATTGTGTAAACCATTTGGAATTTGGCCACGTCGCTCGACGCATCACTTCGCCTTTACGTAGGGCTATTACTTACATGCTAACAGTGCATTTAATACTATCTCCTCACTTTGCTTCACCCGTGCCTCACATTAAATCCCTAACGTAAGGACAGCGCCTTATACACTTTTAATATTATATGGTGTTAAACCAAAACACATCTGTTTAACACGGTAAGAATTTTAATTCTGTCGGCCTATATTTTTATTTAGTTTTAATCTAATCTTAAGTGGTATTTATTTAATATGACGCAACTAGCATAACATGCGGCCAGATGTCATACTACATTTAATTAATTCTCATTATATTAAATTTTAAACTGATTGTTTTCAATGGACATTGCCTTGCGTCAAAGGAAACACCAGATAATAATAACAATACTTTTATCAGAACAAGAAATATATTTATTTACCGGGTTTTTGTCCAAATATTCCGTTCATATTTTAAAACAATACTGATCAGGTGAAATTTTATTTTTAATATCTTTTATGAGATTACACGAGGAAGAAAGAACTTCTGGAAGGTTTTTTTTTTCAGTTTCCAGTTATTTTTATAAAGATCATCATTGATTGCTTATCACGTATACGAGTTCTTGTTTTTGCTTTGTCAGTCTCGTGCTCTCACTCTCCTTATCTAAGCTCTGAGCGTCATATAATCTTAGGTTAGAACCGCAAATAATCTTAATTCTTAATTATATGAGCAAAATTTGATCTCTTAAAAAAACCTAATTACTCAAGGTTGACCGTAAAAGTAGTCTCAAACACATAACTCCCCTAATACTCCAAAATAAAATAAAAAATTTCATAACTCTAACGTGCATATTTTCGCGCTTGCGCAAATTCGTAAGGTAAAATATATTTCTAGCCCGCTTGACTTGATCTCAAATACCGACACCGACCTACGTGCACGTCATAGTAGTCTAAGCTGAACGGCTCAACTCTAGTTTACCGTTTTTCTTATTCTGCGAATAGTTGGTTACACTTGGCGGCCGGTAATGTTAATTTGGTAAAAGCTTTTACTTATTCGTTTTCACCTCGGAAGTGTGTCAAATCGTTTTGTTCATTATCATGGTTTTATATGTAAACACTAAGTTACACCCATAGCCTTGTTTTGACAGAACTTTTTTTTTTAATGATTGCCCGTGTGTCATTTTACCCGACTTTGTTCTACAATGTGTTTATGGAGAAATTGACCAGTCGTCGCTGGTACGACCGTATAGATGAAACAGTCATCCTGGGGGCGCTGCCCTTTGCCAACACAGCGCATAAGGTTGGTTTCTTACCATGATCTATTTATGGTGTGTGTGTGTGTATATATATTTATATATATATAGTAAAAATTGCACATAAAACCAAAATAGCAAGTTTTCAATGATAACAAAAAATGTTAATATTTTAACTAACATAAACTAAAATAAATTTAAACTAAATCACAAAGAACATAAATATTTAAACAAATATAATGGTTACAACATGACACAAAAAGTGTTAAACGGTAGTCCTACTCACTAACTAATTATTGTACTATAGGATATCCCAAACTAACTAAATCTAACCAGAGATAGTATGAGCCGAAAGTGAGATTTTTTTTCGGTGGCAAATTATTATAACTGTAATGTTTTCTAGCATTTAACACACAAAAACATAAGCAAATTTCTGATTAGTCTATTAAAACCAATATTGTGAAAAAATTCAAAGCTATAAAAATATTTGACAACTTACCTAATTCATCAGGTAACGTTTTACCAGATGGCGTAGCATTGTGCATAATGCCTCAATATGGTTTCTTGCGTAGTTGTCCGTCCACATAAACCTGTTTATCTTTTCAAATAGGATATAATTTAATTCCTAAACCCGCTTTGGTGTAGTTGGCTAACACACTAGTGTCGTGTTGAGGTAGACTGCAGTGGACGGGGAGATTGAGGTTCGAATCTGTCGGATGAACTTTTTTGAGGGGGGGGATGGTAGTGGTAACTAAATGGTTTTCTACTCTCCCTCCACACAAATGCAGGTTCACTTCCTCTAAATTCAACCTTCTCAATTCCTAACCCATTAGCGTAATTAGTACTTAAACGTATAACCCAAACAGGTTGTAAGACACCGTGCTAAATCAATAGATCCTAAAACTTTTAACTTTCTACAAAACCCTTTCAAACTTGACCAGTATCTCTATACAGTATTTGTGTGTGTTTATAATACTGGATCAATGTAGTTTCTTTTGTGGTTAATCATACAATGATACAGTAAAAAAACAGTGGCACACCCAACATTTAAGAGCAAAATATCCTTTCCAACAGTCTGTCCAAATTATAGTATCTGGCAAAACATTTTTTTCATTAAGTTCATACAGAGTTTTCGATGACTTAATTAGAATTAGGCCTATACAAATTTGCACAACGATGCTTTACGGTATCAAACATGCTCAAAACCCAGCGATCAGGTACAAGTCTACCCTAATTATTTTGTTTTTTTGAAATTAAAGTTTTTTTTGTTCTGAACCACAACTCCTGGTTCACAAAAATAAAATAGTCCCCATCCTTTAGCAACTTTAAGGAACAAATATCATTGAAAATTTTATTAAACTGAGACTGAACCTCTGAGTATATTAAATAATCTATTGACTACATAACTTGATACATGGCAACACCAACACTATTATGATATTAGAACTGTATATATTGGTAAACAAACATTTTTGAAACAAGTTCCTTGTGTTATTGAAACTGTCCTAGAACAGTTCAAACACCTAAGATTTATAGCCCAATAGTGATTTTATATATTTATTAATACACATTGTGTGTTTACACGTAGATCCTACTACACTTTTATTTTTAAGTAACAAACCTATTTTTTGTAAATGAGTAATAATTATAGTTTTATTATCTTTATAAAAAAACTTTGAATGTCTTATAATGAAACAACCTGAAGTAGATTGTCACACATATCAAAGTTACACATGAGCAGATTTTCAAACATCGCCACTGTGTGGGAATTATTTTTGTGTGATTTTTTTATGCACAATATTAAAATGATTTAAACTTAAAAATAAACAGAGCTTAACCTACCGTTCATATATGGATACAAAATTTTGTAGAATAGTACACTATAGTCCACCGTTTCTCAAAATAACAATCAGGTGAATGTTCTAAGAATTTTTTTAATGATTTATAATTTTCTCACAACTTTTGTTTTGAAAATATCAGAAATTTGCTAATGTTGTGTGTAAAAGTTCCGTAAACTGGGGTGAAATTAATGATTCAAATTTATTTTTGTTTTAAATGCAAATTAACCCTACAATATTTAGATACATTTATAGGCTAGTTTTAGTAACTTAGCTCCTATAATGTCAAAGGAGCTACGGAGCTACCACGACTAAAATTATAAATTAATCTTTAATTTATTACTAAAGGGCTAATTCACAAAAAACAATTAGAGGTGCTGATGATAATTTTCACCCAGGTGATGAATCTCACCCCCAGATTACGATGCTAGAAAACATTACATTTCTCACAGAAAAAAAAAGAATCCCACCCTTGGCTCACACTATGCCATCTAACCTTCCAAATTCTCTTCATTTAAATTTCAAGATCCTAAAATATCTCATACTAAATATTGAATTGATGAACATGAAATTCTGAACTAAGATCTAGTGTGATTGACTGTTCTGTTTAGAGACTATTTTGTTCCTATTCCATTCCTTTTCATAATAATATATTTTCTTAGATCTGTATTTAATTCTAACACTTATTACCAATTGCATTATAATGATCATTTCTTGCTTCCAGCATACTACTGTGTTTGGGTGTTGACAAGACCCCTACACTTCCCTCTATCCTGTCATCAGTCCTCTTCCATTGACTGCCATTCTGTTCCCCGTCTTATAATATCTCTTCTTATTGTATCATTGTACATCTTATTCATGGTCTTACCCTAGGTCTCCTCCCTACCTTTACTACACTTGCCATCTTAGGTAGGTAATATACCATCGTCCAGTCTCTTCATATAATACCTACACCATCACAATCTCATTTTTTCCATTTTTTCTCTAATAAGCCCACTTTATTGATTTAGTTCCCTTCTCGAGTTGTCATTTCTAAGTCTATCTTTACTTGTTTCCTCTATAATGCTTCGTAGAAATCTAACCTCTGCAGCTTTTATTCTTTTATACTCTTTGGTAGTTGTTATCCAAGATTTTGCTGTTAAGTTTACACACACGGTGGAACGGCGTTCCAGTACCTCTATTACGGCAAACATGAAATTCAGAAAATAACTATTTAGAAAGACGTGATTAGCAAATCAATTACATACATAGGCGTGGTGTTTTATTTAAAAATTAGCTACTTATGTCAACAATAGTTTATGTGCCTAACAATGAAAGATACGTTCCTTAACACACAGTCTTGTTTCCGCTCATCATAAGGTGTATCAGTGAATATAATTACCAATTAAAACTTCATATTAGATCTTGGCTTGATGTGCGATGCATTACAAGAACTATCTAAGCATTATTGAAATGTTGGCTTAGGCCTTGCAAATGAAAAATTTAAATTAACAGTCTCTGTATTTGAAAGTAGAAAATCAGTACCAGGTAGGGCCTACTAACTATACCATGGCCCTAGAAGCAGTACAAAATTTTAATTTTTTGGGAGTTTCTCTTCATAAAAGGGAAGGACGCAAGAGTGATGATCCTTTAAATCCTGAGAAGTTCCATGAAGCATTGAAACAATCAATTGAGAAGAGACTGCTTAGTGAACAAGATTTGGAGATTGTTAACTTCATAAAAGTAATAGATATGAAAAAATGGTCTAAAAATTTTGGAAATAACTTATAGGAAAAATGAAATGAAGTTTGCTGCCAAGTTCAAACTCAATGAAAGACAATTAATAGGGAGTTTCCAGGAATAGTAAGACATTTCTCGACAGTATTGTTGTATTGAAAAATATAATCAAATGCGAGAGAAATTTCTCCCAAATGAGTTTGATTATGGCATTACTAAGAACATATTTTCAGACAACAAAATAAGTCTCTGGTATTTTATTTATAAGGATAATTGAACCCTCCCCCCCCTTTGTTTATTTAATCCTTCCAAGTATGTTGACTCGTGGTTTGTTTCAGGACGGCATTCTGCCATAGACATTTAGAGTAAGGAAAGGTCTAGAGTCATCGAATATGATGAAACATGGAACGACTGTGGAGTTGCTTCTAAAATGAAGTCATTTTTTCCTAGTTATGTATATAATAGCGTCTGTGTATTTTTAATTCAAAATACACCTGTAAAAATTAAAACAATTTGTTTTGTGTAATCTATCACTTTACAATTTCAAATCGCTCCTATCATTCCCATTTGTATAGTAAAACTAGTCTAGTAAAAAATCAAAATTAAATTAAACATCTGGTGAGCATTTGCATTAAATTTAAATGAAAAATATTAAAACACAAATCTCATTATGATAAATTTTAAAACATTTTATTCTGTTTTTAGAAGAAAATAATGGCTTAAAAACACATCTTTTAAAGCTTGAGGTACATTCCTGGTACCTAAAATTTTAGAAATCAACCAATATATTATTATTATTAGGCCTAGCACAAAATATGTTTTATTTGTCAGCAATTTTATTGTTCTTATTACTTGCCTATCCATATCACTGGTTTCACACTACCATAAAATTTCTGTTGAGGTTAATTGTCGCTCAACTATTAATTTATTCATTGTTTTGTTGGTAGACATGTAACGCGAAAATTTATCTTTTGTTTTGCATTGTTATTTATTATAAGAACAACTTGAATATTTTATTGTTATCTTTAGTTTAAGTTCAAGTAAAATATCAGACACAACATAGATAGACAAGAATTAAATGACGTGTCGAATATTTGTTATTTACCTTTGTTATTTACCGACATAGACAAACAAAAGTTATTAATTTGTTCAATAAACTTCGTAAAATCAACAACCTGTGTCTTTGCAGTCCCAAAAACTTAATAATTTCCTTCTTGTTAACTCATTGTTAATCTACCATCTTCACTTACCAAGTTATGCCCGGGAATGTTGTGCAAGCACTTACTGTGTTTCACTTAAGATACCAAATAATTAAACATTTAATATTAAGCCCATCATTATATTAACATGGAAATGGTGAAAACAGTGATACTATAATATATTATATTTATTCAAAATTATTTTATTTTTCCAACATTCAGACAACTCAATAAAACAAGTCCAAACATAAACATATACTAGGCCAGCATGCCATTTGATTCATAATCCTTTACATTATGATGTCATCTTATACTACAAAAGTCAAATCATTTATCTTTTGGATATTAATTGAGATTCTAATTTATTAGCGAGTGGAACGGATTGCATGTTTAGGTTAGGTCAGCTGCAAAATTACTGTAATGAAGGTTAGTTTAAGTTAGGTTGGAAAGGACCCATAATATATTTATAAATTATTTAGTCTTAAAATATATATTAGGTATTACTTTATTTAAATATTTGACTTCTGGTGGATGAATTCTGGTCGGTGTGTCCACTATAATCCTACCTATTATGTTTTCATTTCAATTTCAATATAGCCTTGTGTGAGTTTGCTGGGTGTAAAATTGTAAGTTGATTTGCAAGAGTTTTTTCATCTAAATAATAAAATATTAGTTAGCCACTTTCAATAAATTCAACTGTTGCAAAAGAGAGCAAAGTATGGTCATTGCAGAAGATTATTGCATATTAATCAGCTTTATAATATACCGGTATGTAAAGATTTAGTTGTGTAATTTTACAGTTAATTATTTATCCTTGTGTCACTTAGGTAAGTTTGGTTTTGAATTGTTCACTATAACAACATTTTAAATTAACTTGAATTTATTATCATTGGACTCCCCCCATTATTGTGCGTGTAATGTTAGTATGTGATGAAATTATCTCTATTCCATTCACGATAGGTTTTTACCTGGATGACAGTTCGAAAATCATATGTTTAGGTTTTGGGTTGCCAACATTTGTAAAAGATCACAGTTTTTTTTATAAATGTAAACGTCTTTAATCAACTGTCATATATTACATTTAAAATAACGTAAACTTAAGTTTTCTCACACTATTTCATTTTTTAAGTAATTTCTTTTTATCCAACTCGAAACAATATTTTAAACATAATTATAAGTACTTATTTTTCGTTTTGGAACATTACTGATTTTGTGTAATAAAGTGCACACATCAATACCTTTTAATACAGGCATCATATTTACTTGGAAAAAAGAAAATTATCATTTTTTTTACATACAATAAATGATTTTATGATTATTTTATCATATTTTGAAATATTTAACCGAATAAAATATTTTCATCAACTGCGTGTCTGCATCATTGTAAATAATTTGTTTACCGTTATGTTCATTCATATGGTTTAGATTCGTCAGTCACCATTTTGAAGCTTATGTTCGTTAGAAGTTTTTGTGAAAGTGGTGTTAATATTTTTTTAAAGGGGAATAAAACTATAAATAAACTTTGTGTCCGACCTCAAATAAATATATAAATAATATTGGCCTAAATTACTGTGGTTACTTTCACATTAATATATTACCATCTGTTTTTATTACAGTAATCCAAAGTGATAGATGTCAGCTGTTGGCGTAGTGATATATTAGGGATTACTTCTAGTAACATTTCGAGCTGTCATGTCATCCAGGTAAACTTAGCTCGTGAATGACTTATAGGCCTAACTGTAGAGAAAAGGAAGGTATTACTTCATGTGCCATAAAGCAAAGGAACTGAGATGGAATAAAACAAAGGTGTGCGAACAACATGAATAGAAGACCCCAAAAGTCAGATGATGGCAGATAAAATAGAGGTTCTTACGACTTGGAAAGGATATATAGAAAAGCTGTTTGACAAGTAAAATTGACAAAGGAACTTTGAGATTGACGCAGAAGATGAGATAGAGGAAGACAAAAAAAGGAGCCCAGCATTTTAAAGAGTGAAGTGGAGAGATCCTTAAATTACATGAGTAGAGGAAAACTTCTTGAGATGACAACATACCAGCTGACCTGCTGAAGAAACTGGGAAATAATGGCTCTAGCAATAGGGTACTTATAGATAAGATCAATGAAACAGGAGAATGGCCATAACTTATCTATGAAACAGGAGAATGATCCAAGGACTTTCTAGACATATCGTGGTGGCCCTAAAGATAAATATATAAGCCAAGAAATACAGTGACTACAGGGATGCTGAGAAAAATTACAAACATGTACTGGCCACAGTGAGTGAAGGTGAGGCTGAATGATGGCGAGACCAACAGCATATAGATAGGAAGAGGAGTGAGATCAAGCATAGCTAGCCACAAATTAAGAAGAGGTGCAGGAAATGATGGATAAGCTGTTGGAGACAGGAAGAATATATGGCATGGAGATCAACATTGAGAAGTCAAAAGTGATTGGTATTTTAAAATAATGAAGAGCTGTTGAAAATCAAAATTGAAAACCAGGAGTTGGAAAACAGAGGAGTTTAAGTACCTAGTAAGTCTGCAGACAAAGGACAAAAAAAAATTAGGTCAAGGATCGGCATGGCCAAAGAAGCTTTCAACAAGAAGAGGTCACTTCTGACCAGCAAGTTGAGTTTGTAACCGAGGAAGAAATTTATGAAATATTACATTTGAAACATCATGCTGTATGGAGCAGAGACGTGGACTCTCAGGGAGATGGAAAAGAAATACTTGGAAAGCTTTGAAATATGTTGCTGGAGAAGACTTGAGAAAATCAGGTGGACAAACAGTGTGACAAATAAAGTTTTAAGAAGAGTTGTTGAGAAGAGAACCTTTCTGGATGTGATTTTTTGGTATAAATCAAACTGGATCAGCCATATCCTTAGGAGGAACTCTCTTCTACATGACATTGCAGAAGGAAAGGTTGAGTGAAAGAGGAGCTTAGGAAGGAGGAAGATTTGATATTGGATATATTGAAGGAAAGAAGAAAATTCTGGGAGCTGAAGGAGGAGGCAGAGGACCAGGACACATTGGCAGTTTAAGATCAATGGCAAAGGAATGTACCTGTCATAAGACAGAACACTTAGTAATAATAATAATAATGCTAGATTAATTTTGTGATTTTCAGGTCTTTAGAGAAAAAATGCACCCAAAAGTTAAGGTTCTTAGGTTTTGTCTTCCTGCGCCTAAATATGTATTTCCAATACTTTAATTTTTCTCTTTTTAGTTTCACAATACAACCAAGTTGTTTTTTTTATCTCGCTTTTACTACCTTTTCACTTTTCTTTGATACAGATGCCTTTGTGATCTTACTCAATGCATTTATTTATTTCGGCACTATTTCTGTTTCACTCAATATTATCACATCATCTGCAAAGAGCATAATGTTTTATTCTCATTGACTTTCATTATTACACCTTCCATTTACAACATTGAATAGTAGGGGTGACAGACTGTATACTGCCTTGGTTCACTCCATTTTCTATTTAATTATATTCGAACTTCCCATGAACATTCATGTACAGTAGTTTACACATCCTTCTAATCCACTGTATTCACCATGTATTCCAATATTCCTTAACACTTCCCAAACTATTTTTCTTGGTACATTATTATAATGCTTTTCAATATACAAAGATGTCACCATTATATTTTTTGTTTTGCTCCCAACTATTTTTTCAATTAGTTGTTTCACTGAAAATATGAGGTCAGTAGTAGATTTTACTTTCCTGAAGCCATAGCTACTGATCTTCACTCATTATTATATCCATTGTGTTCCTGCAGTCTCCCTTGGATTATTCTTTCAAAAAATGTTACACACTGGCAAGTCATTGCTATATTTTATAGTTGCAACACTGTTTCTTATTTATTTTCTTAAAAATTAGAATATTTGATCTATCCTTTCCTACGCTTTGTGGTTTAACTCTCTTTTGCCATTTACATCTTAACCATAGTCAATTCGCCACTGGAGTGATGTTAACTGACAGCTATCAGAAGATATTGTCTTTAGGCATTGGTGGAAAGTCACTAATTATAACCTAGCCTAGTATGTGGAAATAATTATTTTCTAAGTAGTACTATATTATCAATAAAAATGGTTAATCACGTTCATTACCTTACGATTACATTAAATTTTACTTTTTCATAACTTATTAAATAACAAAATATATTATTACTAATAAAACTATTATGTTTTGTTCCGCAGCTGTGGCAACAATAGATATTATAGTGCGTGATAAAATAAAATAAAAAGTAGGCTATTATATTCACACTTTTATCTTCTTATAGCTGGTTACCATAATAAATACTTGTGTTTTTTACTTAGAGACAGTACCATACAAAATATTGGTTTCAAAATAAAACCCTTTTAGTTTGCAAACAGATGCACATGAAAACAACCAAACACCATTTGTATGACATCATCAACAGCCTTCGTTTTGTACCATTCACTATCTTTTTGTAAAGAGAACACAGCCTTTTAGAAGCGCTCATTTGTAAAGTATTTTTTAATGAACCACAGATGCCACTTCCACATAAAAGAAACATACAAATTATTATTTTCATAAGTTTATGTTTCAATCATGTAAATACAATTAAAAGAAAACACTTTTTTTTAATTATTGACTGGTAAAAGTGACAACTCAACATATGGTTTGGTGAATAGATACATGAGAGTAGATCTGATAATTTTTGCTAGCTTACTACCACTTCAGTGGCAAATAGACTTTATCTATAGCCACTATTATCATTTCCACTGATACTCCATCTGGTCCTTCTGCCTTCCCTGGTCTCATATTATTTACACTACTGGTACTGCAGGACTTCTTTATTTCTTCCATACTTATGACATTTATTTGTTCTATACTTTTGTTTTGATCCTCATATTGTTATTTGTTTGTGTCTAGATTTGAAGTTAAAGAGTCAATCAAAATATTTCTTCCATGCATCTTTAATGCTGTATGGTTTCAAAATTGAGGGGGTTGGGCAAAAAAAAATTATAATCATTTTATGGGAATAATATAGAATTTGAGTTTGTAATCACATTTGGTGTTTTGCACACTTTTTTAATTGAATTCAGATCTTAGTATATTAATTACTGTTCTATCATATCCTGATAAATTACTTTATCACTATTTAGAATACAATGCAGTGTATTAATCTTTAAAGATACTGTAATACAATATTAAATCTTCACAGCCAAATTACCAATCAAAAGACCGTTACTTAAAATTATTCGTCCAAACTGCTTGGTTAACTACTCTCGAGTCTCGACTAAATAGTGACTGAATTCATGAGGGTCACAAACATCTTAGTTTGCTTGAATCAGCTCAAATGTCTAGACTCTCAAGGGTTGTGATAAGGAGGAGCAAGTCAAAACACTAAAATGTTCACAGTAACGAAGCACACATTTCCCAAGTTAAATCTCCATAAGAACTAGGCAATTCTGCCATGTACATGTGCATTAGACTTAAACTCTCACAAATAATTCTGGCACTCACACCGTGCTGCCAAATTGCATACCATACTTTATCTCCTGTGCTTGCACACAAAACAGTTGTCAACAAAAAAAAGTGCTAATCACTATAGAAGAACATGATTGTTTAGGGTAATAAATTATCACATAAATTTAGACACACTAATTATTTATTTAAAATTAAATAGTTATTAATTGTGATACACATATTGGGTGTTTAGGTGCACATGTGCTCATACATGGACCACCACTGACTCATATATTCTCTTTACTTTCATTACAATTTCTTTTTCCACTCCAGACTTCTCCACCACTTTCTAGACTTTAATTCAACCCACACTATAATATAATATGCTTTCCTAACATCTATAAATACCATTGCCATAATAATAAACATACTAACATAATATCCTTACAGTAGTAGTTGTTACTAAATTGAAAGAAGGATTGAAGTTTTACACTTTAAATTAGTGTTTCATCATTTATATAGGTTTATGTGGGTGGACATTTACACAAGTTCTCACATTTACACTCCCCAAACAATGTTAGGGTGCACAACTTGGATGAACAAAATCCCATGATTTAGGTGAGTACATCTTTAATTTTACTATATTATACAATTTACAAACTATCTTAATATTGTTATGAATCGATTCATAGTATTCTTGTTGTGCATATTAAACATTAAAAAGACTTATGTCACATGCTGGAAAAAAATAATCTTCAAAACACTTGTACTATCACTGTTTTTTATTTTTTGTCTAAAAACATTGAGCCTCTTCTAATGTATTAACACAAAGTAAACTCTGACATAACCTACATTGATAATGCTATAAAACACTGCTTTTTATACACACACACACACACACACACACACACACACACACACACACACTTACAGCATCTTACTACCTGGTCAGGTTATATACCTATGTTCTAATTACAATAATGGGTTAGGGATTATGAAGGTATAATTTAGAGGAAATGCGCCTGCATTTGCATCAAGTGAGAATGGGAAGCCATTTTAGGGGGAAAAAACTCAATGCACCCTGACCGGGATCAAACCCAGATCTCCCTGCCTTCGGCAGTCTAGTCCGAAATGAGATTAGTGTGTTAGACCACACTGCCACTGAAGCGGATACTACTTAATAAATGTAAAGGAATAAGAGGATAAATGGTAGGCCTACACTGCTTTTGACAGTTAAAAACGTTTTATATTTTTGTATGTAATGATAAAAAAAATTATAAATTTTCTGTCACTAGAAAATTAGAAATGTATGATACTTACCTAAGTCATAGGATTACTTTTGGCCATGTTGTGTAACATTTTCTTGAAAATCTCACACCAAAACATCTGTGGATGTTGATCCGCTAAAACTTCTATGCTATGTTCCAAAACTAATGAATAATTATTTTTATTGTCTTGTTTGAAAACATTTTGAATGTCTTCTAGTCTCAATTACACGAAGTAAACTGTCACACATATCACTCACAACTGGAAACTCCACTAAGTAGGTCAATATATTTAAATTGTGACCGAGCTATTTTAGTGTACAGTAATTGTCAAGCTAATTTAGGTATGTTTTATACATATGTGATAGGAAATGGGTTGGATGTCACTTATCAGATACTTTTGAAATACATAATGGTTGAAACAAGAAGCTTCACTTTCCCCATTACTTTTTAATCTAACCTTAAAGTATGCTATTAGGATAATACAAGAGAATAGGGAAGGGTTGACACTAAACGGTAGAATGCAGCTATTAGGATACACACATTGACTTAGCTTTGTTGGGCAAACGTAAGGAAGGTGTTGCAAGAAATGCAGAACTTTTATTAAAGGCCAGTGAGGAAATAGGTTTAGAAGTGAATGCTGAAAAGACTAAGAATATAATCACACAAATTAGGGACGATAATTTAGAGTTTACTGCAAACAACATATCATTTGACAGTGTTAATGAGTTTAAATATTTAAGATTATTTTTAACTAGTAATAACAATATTAGATTGGAAATTAGTTCGCCTGTAGTCCAGGAATGTAAAACTCAGAACTTACAAAATAATAATTTCACCGGTTGTTCTTTATGAGTGTGAAACATGGTCTCTTACCTTACATGACAAAAAATAAAGTTAGGGTGTTAAAACAAGGTGATTAGAAAAATATTTGCTCCAAAATGGGTGAGGTTACTGGGGAGTGGAAGAGGTTACACAAGGATGAGTTACACACCCTGTACTCATAAGACATTGCTAGGATAATAAAGTCTGGTAGATTATGGTGGGCAGAACATGCAGCGTGAATGGGAGTTTCTAGAACCATGTTCAGGGTATTGACTGGCAAACCCAATAAATAAGAAGAGATCATTGGGGATACCTGGATGCAGATAGGAGGATAATACCGTATTAGAGCGGACCTGAAAGAGATAAGGTGTTAATGAGGTAGACTGGATAGGGATAGGTGGCCTACTTTTGTAAGTATGGCAATGAATTTTTGAGTTCCTAAAGCCACAGAGTAGGGCAAGTAATTAGTATGTTTATTATTATAAACCATCCTAACCTATCAAAACCTAACCTTCCATTGGAATATATAAAAAATGTATTAAGTTGGAAATAATAATAATATATTTAAACTATTTAACATTTTTGGAAATATTTATAATGAGAATAAATGAAATAGGATGGCATGTTTTTGGAATAATTAATTATTGTCCAATACAATAAATCAATAATCTTAATATTGAAAAGTTTATTTTTTGTTCATTATGATAAATAATGCTATGTAGGAGTGTTTTTCTTGCAAAAAAAAATCCTTTTTTCAAAAAGAAGTTGAAAGTATTTTAAACCTAGCCTCTTTAGCAGGCCTAAATAACTCATGTCTCTGTGTTTAGCTCATCAATAAGGAGAAGGTGAGGGCAGTCGTATCCATGAATGAAGATTATGAGCTACAAGTATTTTCTCTCGATGGTGAAGTAAGTGGTCCATATTACAAGGATTTGACACCTTCGCTCAAGAAGTCTCACAAACATTCTCAGGGGACATACCAAAGCTCCATAATTAAACCTAGACACTAAAGGTTCTCATCAACATCCAGGATAAGCAAACAGAAAAATTGGCAATCATTCCATTACCTTAGCTCAGTTGATAACATGTTTGTTTACTGAACTAAAGGTCAGGCTGAAAAATGTATTGTTAGTGAAATTGGGGCTCCCTCTTTCACAATGATGAGTTAATTGCCAGGGGACTGAGTGTTTTTTTTTAGACCTAAGCCAGTCTAGTGTAAGGTCGGCATCCTTTTTGATATTGAAGGCCTTATGAGATAAAACAAATTTTGTTGACCCGGATTGACGAAAATATGAAGCAATAGATGTCGACTTTCTATTTCTCTTACAATTTTTAGTTATTAGTCTATTTTTATATAAAAATTAAACCTAGGTTAGTAAAACCCAAGTAACTTTTATGAAGTGGACCCAACCAGCAATAGGACACAAAAGTTTAAAGTACAGATAATAGTTCAACTCAGTGGTCTTGGGGTAAAGTGCTTGTCTCAGGATCCAATGTTCATGGGTTCATACCCAGCTGGGGTCAAGAGATTTTTCTTGAGCGATAAAATCCTTAGTGCAACATCTTTAGGAGGGGAAGTAAAGCCATCAGTCCCATATTGATTGTGGTATGTAAAGGAACCATGGAAGGCATTTGAAAATACCTTTTTGGCAAAATTGGAAGCCCTTTTTCTCCCGCTCACAGAAATTTCATGTACTGATACAATTGGTCTGTTAAGACAGTGTACGTTAAATACCTCCAAAAAAACCAAACAAACAGATAGTTGTTTTTCCAACTTATATTGCCAGTTTAGCTAGTCTTGTTCTTGAGTCAGATATGGTTAAACTACTTTCAGCTGGTCCTAAATACTAGTCATACCTTTTATGCTACTTTTAGTGGTATCAGTCCCCTGAATCTCTTTTCCTAGAACCTGGGACTTCCTGCTTCCAGGGCTGGAGTAAGTTAGGAGTGCAGTTCCTGCAGCTCAGCACCACAGACATATTTGAGGCTCCAGACCAGGAAAAACTACGACGTGGTGTTGACTTCATCAACACATGTGGGGGGAACGTTTACGTCCATTGCAAGGCCGGGCGCACTAGGAGTGCAACACTTGTGGGATGCTACCTCATGAAGGTACATTGGGGCCTCCATCACATGCAATTGCCTACTGAACAAGCATTATCAGTTCCCTTGGATTAACCAGGCTGTTAAGCTTGTGTTCTTCCTGGCTTTCAACCACCAAACCTGAATAATTCAACATTATCTCACCAGGCTCCTTAGCTTGAACTGCTCCTTGCTCTCAGCTCCTTAATCCTGGTTGATATAGTTCCCTTTCACATCCTATTAGCACTCTCAACCATTTTAACATAGTTCCTTACAGTTTACAGCAGTCTGGGAAACCTATAAAACTGGAAGAAATTTCACATTTACATTTTTGAATATCCTTTTATTGTTTGCTCAGCACAAGAGTGAGATGCTTTCTTGGGTCAAAAGTTAGTCACCAGTGATGTTACACATGACAAGGTCATCAGTATTGTAGTATTTGTTTTGTTCCAAGAACCTTTCCACTTCCCAGTCTGTCCTAGGTATGGATGTTGTGGTTTGTGGTTGTCTCTACATTTCCTTTGCTTTATAACAAAACTAATTTAAAGTTAAACCATAATCTGGTCAACAAGGGCTGTACAAATTACAGGAAGTAGCGTCCAACCCAAACTGTTCAATCCCAGGAAATAGTGTTCAGCCCAAAAGTTTCGTTCCGAGGAAGTAGTGTCCAACCAAAACTGTTCATTCTCAAGAAGTGGTGTTTTACTACAATCGCTCATAAAAATGTTGACCTGTCCTGCCTCATACAACTATAAGTTTGGTTGTGTAATTTCAGAAGCATAGTTGGGAGCCTGAACAAGCCGTGCAGTTGATGAAATTCAGACGTCCACACATCTTGCTGCGCTCCAAACAGTGGCAGGCACTCAACATCTTCTTTGCAGACAACATAGCTGGCAAAAGTCCTGCACGGTAGTGATTGCACTTGAGTTGTGTACTCACAATTTCAAATAGTTAACATCAAGTGACCGTGGGATAGGTATTCCCTGGGCTGAACAGTTATCGTTAATGGGGTCTAAGGTTAACACTTAATACTAGCCGTGACAGTCGAGTTGTCAGGTTTTAATGATTTGTAGCCGTTCTATAACATGTTCCTTTTCCCTCATGGCAATACTTAATTCTAATGGCCATTGCACTCGTGAAATCGCGGTTCAAGGCTCTGTAGCTTTTTTTTATGAAATCTCTTCCCTCTCGTGGTAATGTTTGATACTGGGCAGTGCACTTGCAAGGTTAGGGTTTAATCACTTTATACTTTTTTCAAGCACTATTGCTGATGCACTCCCTACATAGACCTTATAGCTAGTTATGGCAATAGGAAACATATTGAACTTCACTATTCAGTTTATAATACACATTTGCATCAAAGGCATCGTAAAAGATACAAAACTAAACTAAATATACATGGTTATATTGACTGTAGTTAGCACACTCTGTACCTCTTGGACTTTCTTCTATATGAACACATACACTTTCAATTATTGGCTCTGCAACTATCTTAGGACAAAACAATGTAAGTTAACCTGTGTCTTAAGCTATGCATCTGATAGGTGTGCTAAATGGATGTTGAATTAATTAAATACTAAGAGTGACCGAGTGAGATAAATTTATGTGACTGGAGGAGGGGTTTGAAGGGGGTGTAGGATGAAACTAACTACTAAGCAAACACAACCAAATTTATAGTAGTAAAGCTTTACCCTTAAATATGTAACAATATTAAGAATGCTGTACAAAACCAGGTCAAACAAATACAACTTATCTTGAAACTATTGCTTTGTCTCATTGATATAAAATAATTCATTCAAGAAACGCCGGGTCATAGATATCCCCTGGCTGGTCACTTAAACTCCAAAATAAAATTCCAATATAATTCCCAGTTTTATTGATGACAAAAATAAATAATTTTATCAAATTTCTTAGACTTTTGCTCTGGTTGTGAAACTTTGAATAAATGATTCTGAATCAAAATATTTTGTAAAAGGTGTGTTGAACACACTACCAAATTTTAGTTACCTGAGCAAGTATTTTTAGTATTTCTACTTAATGCCTAGGTTAATAGGCTATTAGAGTCCTACACAATTCATACCATTTTCAATCTCAATTAGTTCACTTCCCAATTGTGATGTGCGCTCAGCCACAAGCATTGTGTCTAGGCAAGTTAAACAGGATTCATACAAATGTGCTACACACAATGGCAGCAGGACATTATAGGCTGAAAGGAATTAGAAAAAGTAAACAAAAAAATATATTGTTCCCAAAGTTAAAGAGGGGTTAGGAAGACTCACTCCTAGGAAATATTTGAAAATTGAATGCCCCTTAAAGATATTTTGAAAACATTCTCCCCCATAAATTTTTTGAAATTTGAATATCCCTAGAAACTATTTAGGGTGGTCCTTCTTTGGCCTTTTTTTTAATGAAATGTTTCTAGAACTTATTTAAAATGGTTTTCCTTTAGCACATGTTTGATAATTTGATACCCCTCGATACTATTTAGAGTCGTCCTCACCTTTAAATTTCCAACACAGCAAAAGTCAAGTAATTTTCCCAATGCATAAAATTCAAACTTAATTCACAGCTCTCCTGATCAGTGGTCATCTTGATTTTCTAAAACCTGAGTCCAATGAACTGTGTAGCATAAACCAGTTTGTCATTCAGTGAAAAGCAAAAAGAAGTCACATAATGATTTTTACATAATACACTCATTGAGCTGCGGTGACAAAAGTATAAAATATATGAAGTCAAAAATAGCATTTCAGTTTCATTGTACAGTAACTCTTTGGTTCTTATTATTATTTTGATGTTTAACTAAACTCGTTTTTGTTTAAATGATCAATGTAACACTAATTAACTATTCATTCAATTCCCTTCTCTAAACATCTTCCATTTAGCCAACCTCACCATTTGTTTATACTTAAATACACGTCACTAGCAACTTGAAGACAACTCTCTTCCTCCTATTCTCTTAGCTTAGCCAGCACAGTAACACTAGACCTACCTCTGAACTGGTAAGGAGCCTCAATCACTTATGTGAAGTCCTCTTGATTCTTGTGTTGTAAATAAACTCCAGTGGTCTCACCATGAGTAACCTTGAGAGGTGTTGTAGGCCCACCTTATTAGCGCAGTCCCTCTCGTGTTTACCAACACAACTACACAACTCATTTGAACAAACTTTACACACAACTTATAGACTTTCTCTTTTCCTTTGACATAAAAAATTGTCCCATAGCGTGAGTGTACTGTCATTGTGTCATTATATTAGAGCCGCATTTGGTATCCATTAGGGGTGTGGGAAGTAAATTTTTTTAATTCAATGTGAACTCAAGTCAAATAATTGAAATAATCTTTAAGCCAAATTTAAGTTCGAATATGTTTTGTTAATTTTTTATATATACTATATTGTGGTTATTTATACATAACTTAACGCACTAAAACTTCTTTAAATTGTTTGTAAATTTTTAGTTTTAATAGGATAATTGAAGTTATCATGACAACTTTGTCAGTTACTCAAGCTTTTTTTTTTTAATGAATATTAATTTGCAATGTATAGAACAGCTCAGAATGGAAGTAATTGACCATAGAGTATATTAGTATTTAATATTTTGATTGGCGAAGCTTCGTAATCATTGAAGACGGAATGTTTTTCAGAGCCAAGTCGGAGCTGACATTTGTTTTGAAGCAAAGTTGAAGTTTCACACACCTCTAGTACCCATATTGTTTCCATTAATCTATTATATTAATCTTAGTTCCTGTCACTAGGGGTCTTTGAAGCTTTGATAATATTGATATAAATTTTATTCAATAACTCGAATCAAACCAAACTAGATTTTTTTTTTTTTAGATTTTAGGCCATTTCAAATCCCACAATGTACCTAAATTAAGTTAAAATATTTTTAATAACAATTCTTATGAGGTAAATTCCTATCATATTGACCTGAAAATAAGCCACACTACACTTCTCCCTCTCGCCCCCGCCCCCCCTCCAAAACAGCCTTTATATAACCTTTGTATAGCCTTAGCCTATAACAGATTCACTAATTTATTGTAAGTAAAATAATTTGATTTATTTAAATAAAAAGTTGGATTTTGGTATTAAAAGTTTGTAAATAAAAGGAATTTTTTGGATCAAAATGGTAAAAAATATATACACACACACACAGAGTGATTGAGTGATTTGTATAGAAAAAATTACTGCTAAATTTCAAATTCTTAAATTTTAAATATTTAGCTTTGGTCAAAAACTTTTTCTGTCATAATAGCCAGATCAAAAGTAAGATTTAACTTCTTTAACAATGGTCTTTGATTTGATTTTTTATAGGAATATTTGGAAGACAATTATAATAGTGCAGTTGGTACTATATTTTCTAGCAATTTCAGGCAATGAACATAGTCGTCTTTTACTAAGTAAAAATAGGAATAGTTTGATTTAGGATATCGTTTATTCTAATAAAAATAAACATAGTCATAATTTTCTATTACATATAAAAGTACATTTAATCACTTGCTAAAAATTTCATTTAATTTTATTTCAAAAATACAAAAATGCTACAAAGAATTCAGTTTTAACATACAAATTAAAAGTTTGTAAAAACACGCCTCTCAATATTTTGGTGTTCCTACCTATAATCAGACTCTTGGATATGGATAATGCGTAACATGTGTTAACCTTGAGGACTGACAATATTTATAATTTAAATAGTTTGCCGTTCTCGACTGCTTAGCTTTGATAAAGTGAACTATTGTTCCATTGTTGTCATTGGATGTTCATGAGCTTAAACCTAGCCGGGGTCATCAGATTTTTCTTTCGAGCAATAAAAATCTTTGTCACAACTTCTTTTGAAGAGGAAGTAAAGCCGGCAGTCCCATGTTGATTGTGACATGTAAAAGAACCTTACAAGGTATATGAAAATACTCAAATAAAAAAAGATAAAAATATTGTTGCATGAATATGTTGAATGAAGAACTTACATTAATTATACAAGTTATATTTGAAATGAGCTACAGGAAAAGTGTATGGAAAGATATAAAAGGGAATGAACACAATACAACCTTTACAACAAAAAGAAAAACACAGTTCACACTTTAATTTACTGCCCACTCCCCTGCCCTCTGATAGAATGAAACTTAGGTCAGGGGACTGGGTGATGCGATCAATCTTGTTCAAGAGGCAACCATTGCCACTTTGTCCATGGCAGCAATTTAAAGTATGAACAGTGTTCTTCTTTTCATAGTAAAATCCATATTGTGTTTGTCCCTTGTATATGTTTCTATCCACCTATCCTGTACCTTCTTTCAAGTATAACAAAATACTTCAAAAAGTGAAAAGAGGTTTTCCTTGGAACGTAAGAAATATATTTATTAATTATACATGATAACTTATTGGAATAAAGTTCAAAACTAAAATATTTTTAAAAAATAATGTGTTATCTCTTATTATTTAACCTAATAATTATTCAAAGACGATGTGACTACACAAAATGTTTTGTAAACTTATGTTAAAAAAAGTGTTTTTTTACCTTTATAAAGTTGTTTAATAAAATACAAGCCAGAAAAACACTTTGTGGCACACTTTTCTTCCTAATATATTTGAGAATAAAAATAAAAATTCAGAATCCAGTTAAAAGATTATGAAACATACTTTTTAAAGTTGTGAACATGAATTTATTTTATAGCTATTTTGATGAATACTAGTAGTTAAGCTAATAGGACAAATCTAACAACCAGACCTCACATAAATAATTTATAACTTTAAAGAATGTGAACAAAATCAGGAATTAAAAAAAACTATGGATGAACCCTTGAATCCTTAAAGATATTAGAGATTTTAGACTCGAATATAAAAAAAATTGAAGTGGAATTTGTTATGGAGCTCTAATATTGCTTATTGGCCCAGACCAGTAATTTAACACAACTGAATGTTATAAATATAATTAATGGATTATATTTATATTTCCTCTTATGTTGATAAATTTTTCCAAGATTCAGATGCGGATTTGTAAAATAAAGGATTCGACACAACTAAAAAATATATACACACACACCAATGTGGGCAATGTTAAACGCCTATGCTTATCATCAGGACCCTGATTTTGATGACATGTCTTTGTTTTGGTGGTCCATCAGAGACGATGCTCAATTGTATATACACTCTGTGCATGAACCCCTCATTGTAGAAATGCATATTTTATAGGTCATTTTATGCCAATCCAGATTTTTAGGTCATTTTTCTTGCTTTTTTGCTTGTTTAATAAGTCCTTTTTAAGCCTTTTTTTTTAAAAGAAAATTTAAAATTGTTTGAAAATGATTTTAAAAAGGTTATATATATGAATTATCTGAGCTTTTATACAACATGAATATTCAAACATTAGCTACTTTATCACACACTTGTTGACTGAAGAAGATAATATATTGAGTCCAAAAGAACTTTATGGCCCTTTATCTGAGTGCCTATAAAATTCACATTTCTGGTGAGACCTTCACTACACCTTAGTTGGACAGGGTTGCAGGGGGAGGGGAGAGCAATTTTTAGAGTTCAAGTGAACTTTGTACTATCTTTACATTCCTGGTGAGTCACTCCACCATGTTTGGAAAGGGCTGCAGGGTGATTGGAGCTATCGGTTTTGAAGCAGGTATTTGTATTCCACTGTTGAACACATTATTTTAGCTGTCTAAAAATTCTAAATGCATAGTTTTATTTATAAAGTGTGCATTATATTTATTCGTTTTCAATAATTTCATGTGTATTTAGAATGCTTTAAACCAATCCATCTAAAGCGAATCATTTGAGGCAAATTACTGAATTTGGAGAGGATATTTTTCCTACAGAGAGTGAAATACTTTTCTTTAAATTATGTGAAGTGAAAGAGATTGGCATCAGATAAAAGATTTAACCATCCAACAGCATATCAGTCGCAACAAACATGTCCTTGGTATCCAGAATATCGCTAAAAAGAAAACCTCCCAATTATTACTTGCACAAAATGCATTCATGAATCAAGAAAAATCTTCAACATTTTATATAGATTTATGTGACATTCCTCTGTGGAAAATGAGCACTGTTAAACTAAAGGATTTCCTGGGACTGTTATGCTGAGCTAACGTCAGTTAGCTCACACAAGTGTACTGGTATGTAACCTTTTTGTGGCGCATATACTTCTAATTATCTTCTGTAATCCTTAACGAGCCTCTATTAATTGCTTGTGCATGCCAATTTCCCCTCCCTCATATATCTTCTTTCCCCTTCCTTCGATGGCTGCACATGCGCACTCCTCCCGAAGCCAGTCCGGCTCTACTTTCCACCCCACCTATCTCCCTTTTTTTTTAGTTCCCGTCTGGGAGAGTTAGACGACTCTTCTAAAAGGGTGTTAGACCAAGTATTCAACTATCAACACGGGAGAAAGACACTTCGTCTTAGACCTAGTAGTCTACGGTCTCTAAATGTTGGCAGTGTTCTCCTGTTATACACCTGATTGTCGCTGCCCTGCATAGTCGCCATGGCATCGCTAGGATGGCAACCTTGGGACCAAAGCAGTTAGCCCTCGCCACACTTGCCTTGATTAATTGTCTACAACTGTCGAAGCCTGGCTCATGCTGGTACAGTGCTGATATTCTCCAGCTGGTTCAAAACTGGTACCTTGCTGGCACTCACTCACTGGAAGCGTGCTGGTACGTGGCTGATAATCTCCTGCTGTTACGGTGCTGATATTCTCCAGCTGGTTCGAAACTGGTGCCTTGCTAGCTCTTGCTCACTGGAAGCGTGCTGGTGTGTCGCTGGTAATCTCCTACTATTCACTGCTGGGACATTGCCGGTTTATCACAGCTACCATGCTGGTACTCTCCCACTAGTTAGCTGCTGGTTCTTGGTGAGTACGTTCACCAGGAAGTTCACGCTTGGGCCGATTAGAATACATTTGATCGAGGTGCACTCGAGAGAAGTGCACAAGGATTCACTGCTATTAGAGTGTGCAACACAGTATAGTGTTGCGAGTTGTTTAGGCCATGAGTACTAGTAGTAGGTCTGTAATTGGCTAGGCTCCCGGGGGATCTACTCTTAGTTATTTGTTAGGTATATTGTTTTGAAGCGTTGTGGTAATTGCAGCTCCATTTGAGCTTGTAGTGTTAGAATCTTTAATAATGCATTTTGTATAAAGCCTATAGGTAACCTTAGTTTTGCATGCGCTTGTTGGCTGGGTGATAATAGCCAGCCCCATGTTTAGTATGAACAGCGAGCTGGCAGGTATAATGCCACCAGTCTCTACGAATTATATGATTTGTTAAACCACATAACCAGAGAGAGCTCTTATATATTGTTAGCATACTCCTACCTTTTGTATGAGTTGCCAAAGTTTTCTTTAATGGGCATATGGATCAGTATTTACTTTAGGTTTGGTCATAGTCTGTGGGTTAAGTAGCTAGGCCGCTATGCCGCCTGTGTACAAGACAACCAAAATCTTATAATCCACTATTGTTTTGCTTATAATATGTTTACTGTCATTATTAATAAAATCGTTTCCGCTCAATTTATTTCTGCATGTTAACTTGCACCCCACCCCTTTATTCCTGTTATGTAGAGTGCACTGTATATGGGTCATTCTCTTCCAGACCAAGGGAAATTTTTGCTTACGTGCATAATGTAAATCGAAACTTTTGTAATAAATACATCATATTATTAAATTTTAATCAAATATTTTTTCTGTAAATTTTTTGCAAATTTAAAGTCATTATTTAGAGTTTTTAGCGTAATTTTATAGTTTTTTTTTTTTTTGCAACTTTAAGGTCATCAAACCCGGGCCCTGCTTATCATATTCTCTAAGATTTGGATACAACCCACTTCATGAATGTATGTAAAATTTGATGTGTATATTTGCAGGGTGATTTACTGTATGTGTAACCTCTAGTATGTATTACATTGTATGCCTACATAAATTCAAAATCGCCATATTCCAATATTTATTCACAAATATATAGAGAAATTGTGTTGGCTAAAGATTATTGGGTGATATTCTTTAGGTATCATAAACTAAAGGTAAGCAGTGAGTAGGTGGAGGAAAGAATGAAAGCCATGATGTTTGCTGATGACTAGATGTTTTGGCTGGAAAAGGAAGTGCAGGAACAACTACAAGAATCGAATGAGGAAGTGAAAGCGTTTTGAATGAAATTTATTATGGCTAAGTGTGAAGTAATTATAATAACAAGAAAGAGGGTAAGGCCTAGTAAAGCTGAGCAAAATTCAGAAATAAAATATCTTGGAATGTGATTGAGGTGAAAGGTCAGGGCCAGATTTAAGGGGAGGAGGTGGACGATTGCCCCAAGGCCACCACAAGCCCCCGAAAGAAAGAAAAAATTAACTCTAATTTTCTATTGTAAATGATTTCTTGTTTTTTGACTAACAATGTTATTCCTGCATGAAACAATGAGGTATGAAGAAATTAATGTGGGTGCAGCTTTAATTAAAAATCCTACCGACACTTGAAAGATTTACCAGGAAAGTCCCTGTTGACCATTTACAATTTTGTGCACTTACTCTAACACTAACTCTGCGCCTCTCTTTCTGTGTGCTGCGGCAGTTCTTCTCAAAGAGTTTCCACGTACCAGCTGACAGTGTCACTGTCCCAGCAGTGCCCTTGATACAATTTTTGTTTTCCAATTTGATGTTGCTCTGACAAATTTAGTCAGTTACTCTCGAGAAACATTGAAATTCAGATGTCTGTTGTGTTCGTGGTGAGTACCAGTTTGTGTTTTAATGAGGTAGTTAAGTAGAATGATAGGTGTAGAAGTGTCAATTGTGGAGAATTATATTGACATACTGGCGGCCGGGGTTCAATCCTCGGTCCCGGCACAGATTTATCTGATTACCAAACCCCTCCTTCACCTCTGACAAGACCTCTTGTGAATGTGGGGAATGCCAGGCCTTCACCGTGGTTCGGATTCCACGTTAAACTGTAGGTCCTCCATTTCATCTCACAATCGCCCTACCATTACACATTAGTGTAAGTGTGTATAACCCGAACGGGTAGTAAGATGCGGTGCTAATAATAATAAAATATATTGACATAATATAAAAATATGTGATGTGATCAAGGAAAAGGTACCTTAAGAGTTTGGGCAGACTGAGGTACGAGTGACTGAGCGACTGCCTAGTCAAACTGGTGAGTGAGCCAGCAATTAGTTACCAAACTAATCCCAGTTTATTAGTGAAAATGTTTGTCACAGACACTTTGCA
>CABEEJ010000823.1:123503-180656 GCA_901482245.1 Timema douglasi
TTCCAGAAGGACAAACTAATACAACAAAATAATTAACATTATGTCTAATTATTGATTCTACTGATTGTATATATATTTTTTTCTTTTCCTTTGGTTTCAACAATACTGTGCTATACCTTGTAAAATTTAGAATTATAATTAACCGGAATTCCATAGGTAGGATTTGGATGTGGACAAAAGGGAAACAACAATAAATTCACAAAAGTGCCAACAATGGTTATTTCATACATTCATTTTTATTTGTAGCCTAAATTATATTTTTCTTCAAAAATATATTTTTTTTTATCTGTATTAGTCATGGTTTTTTAAGCTTTAAGTTCACCAAGAGGTCCCGAGGTTGAGAGTCGTCGTGCCACTGAGTGGATAGCCGAGGTAAAGTTTTTTTTTTATGACTATTATTTTTCCCCTAGATGCTAGGGGTGGCGCCCAACTAAAACACAAGTATATAGGTAAAGAGAATACTCAGATATCTCTTACACTGTTTGAATGAACCGAGGTTTAAAAGATTGATATTTTCCCGGCCAAAGAAGATTATATATAATATTATATTATATATATTATAATATATATATTTATTTTATTAGTATCACTGTAAAAGTAAAAATTATATATATTTTATTACAATATATAAGTGCGTTAAGCGTATCAATAGTAATTAATCATTTATAATGACAAATTGAGAAGTTTTCCTGACATGCACTAGACCAACATAACTGGCCAGCGCCTGCAAACTAAACTGTTCCGGCTTGAGCCTTTTTTATTAAGTCTTTATGAAGCCTGTTTAATTTTTACCTTTCCTTGGACATGCTATATTCCATTCACGGTAGGAATTGACTTCTGAAAGGTTTTTTTCCCTACCATAAATCTACTTATATAGTAGGATATTGGTAGGAAAAAAGACCTTTCAGAGAGTAATTCCTACCGTGAATGGAATTTATGATGTAATTTACAAAGGTTTATGGGGGCTCTCACACTACGCCGCACTGTACGTAAATCCAGCCCTGTGAAAGGTGGAAGAGGATTTAATGAGGAAAGGACACCGGGGAGAGTTTTCTATAGGTTTGTAAGAGACCTGATATGGAGAAGAGAAGTACCCTTGAAGTGTAAGAGAAAATAGGGAACTATGGGAATGAAGTTTGTGAGGAACATGTGAGTTGTCATGTGGATAAATAAGATTAAGAATGAAGTTATCTGGGAAAGAGTGGGGGTGAAGGGAGTACATGAAATAGTAGAGGATGCCAAAGAAAATGTTGGAAATGAAGTGGGTATGTAGGAAAAATATTACAAGAGAAGCTAAGAAAGAGATAACAGAAAGTGTTCAAGTGAGAGCAGATGAATGGGAGGAATTAAAGTAGGAAGAATGGTGGAGTGATAGAGGAAGATGGAGGCATTTTACTAAACTGACCCGGCCACAGGCTGGATCATGATCTAAGATAGGATAGAGAGCTTTTTACATGAAGAGGGTGGTTGTTTAGAAATGAAGGTACTGTTTTGCTTGGTGGCTTTGGTATGGACTGTGGTGATTATATTTCCCTCATAAAGGTTCATTTTCAGATACAAGAATATGGCATGGTGTTGTGAAGTGTTCCAGGTGAATCTGAGGCTGCTATGGTTATTTAACCTTTCCATAAACTGTAGTAAATTAGTTTCAGAATCTGTTCAAATCATGCATATGTTATCTATAAATCTCATCCAGCAGGGCAGTTGCGAGGGTTCGAATCACAACAAGTGGGTCTCTAGTTTGCCCATAAGTGTACCCATTGCCGTCCCTCGGATTCCAATAGAAATGGTGTTAGTTTGTACAGGAAATGTTCCATAAAAGAAAGTGAGGTATGTTGGTGTAAAGTGAATTGACATTAATAGTTACCAAGAACGCATCTATTAGGAAATTTTTTCCCCAACTTTGCTTTTGATTGAAAAAGTTAACTTCGCAATCCACTATAATATAATTTTTTTTTTAGTTTCTTGATTTGTGTAACGAAAATAAGCCATTGGATATTTATGTTTTAAATCTTGTTGGACTGGGTGATTTCTATCAAAGCTAGCTAAAAACTTACAAATGATTCAATGTTTCTTCTATTTAGTGCAGCAAAAGAGTTCTAGTAAAGAAATACTATTTCATACAAGTTTGTAAGTTTATTCACAAGCCTATCTAGACATGCTCATGTAAGTAAGAATACACAAATAAATACAGTTTACATATCAACTACCAGAGCAATAGCATACAAGTTCCTTATAACTAAACAACTAGATTGTGACTAATTTAAAAAAATTGAAATAAGAAAAATACATAAACTTTGTGCTACACTTATGTAAAAATCATACACAATAACAACTAATATAACTTGTTTACAAATCGTCACCCGAGAATGCAAGTGTTCTATGTCCAATTTTTCACTTTTGTGTAAAAGAGCATTGAAGTTTGACCTTGTGTATAAAACCAATGTTACTAGAAGACAACTCGAGCTTGTATCTTCTTAAGTAATTATTTAATAGTCACAATTTCACCACAGGTGGATCATATGCATTCTAAATAAACGTATACACCAAATATCTCAAATTTAACCATTTTGGAGATAGAACACTTGCATTCTCGGGTGACGAAATGTTATCTTGATTACAGTTAATGTAGATCATTCAAATGTCATTAACTTACTTCCTATTAAGAAAATTCACCAAAAAAACCCCAACAGATTTTATGCCTATGCAGACGTTGTCACTTACTATAATTTAAGAATGATTTTTAAGACAAAATCATCAAACCAAAAAATCAGCTCAGACAACTCCTACTATAAATACTGTACATTCACCTTTACCAGAATTATATACATCAACATAAAAACATATTGATCTAGCAACAATTTTACTATCCAACTACTTCTAGTTGTACTATTCAGTCAACAAAGTGTGTTGTGCTTGTCAGATGTTTTTGTGATGTATGGGTACGACCTTGAAGTTTTAACACAGGCTTACAATTTGATGCTATCATTAACAGTCTCAAGACAAGGCTTCTATATTTTTAGTCCAGTACAAATACTCATTATTAGACAAGATGAGGTAAAAATGGAATATCAAACTGAAAATTGATGTGCATGTAAAAATTATATCATGGGACACAAAATTGTTGAGTCCCACAAAATCCCAGTTGTGCTAACTCCACTATGGCGGGAAATAGACTAGCATTTTGAATTTTTGCTTTTTCAATGTTAGCGGCTATATAAAAGGAGCTAGAAAGATGCGGTTTGGGTAAAAATGCATTTTATATGGTTGATAAAGTTATCGTAGGAAGGTGTGAGCATTTTGTGTGATTATATCAATGTATAGTCAGTTTAATGTTACACTAGATCTATTGGAAATCTAAACACATATTTTCCGAAGCTGTTTCTTTTAATATAAGGGATGGGATTGAAAAATATTTCATATAAAAGATTGAGTGTGGGGAGTGTGTCAGAAGTGAAGAAAACAAATTTGGATGTATCAGTGGCTGGTTGAGCATATTCTAGTTGGCAACGATCAGGTTGTAGCATGTAGTTTATAGTTAAGTTATTCCTTATTAAAGATCATTATAAATGGAGAATGTTATAAGAATTGAGAACTGCACTAATAACCAATGAATGATGGTGCATCGGTGGTGACATCCTGCTGAGGTAACAGACAACTCATACGTTATAATCTCCCTGTAGCCTGCACTGACAACAATACTGGCGAATATATCAATTAATGTACGAGATACATATTTCCTGTGCAGTAAAAAACCAATACCAACCTGTAACAAAGACACGAAACTCTTATGATCGAATTGGTGACTGCAATTCGTTTTCTGGGTGCAGATTATTTTCCTCTCTTTGGCCTCATCCCTTCATGAAGTAAGTTATGCAGATTTTATGGTATCATTTCACATCCTCTCTCAGCCATCACATCGGTGCTTTGGTATGTGTCGCAATCGTACCAGCGTGAGCAAATGTCCTCTCTGATAATAATTGCGGCTGCCTCAACCATTATCTTTATTTCATCCCTTTGGCTTTTGAGACTGTCCTTATACCACTTATCGTTCAATATATGAGAAGCAAGACCATAGAAATGAGGGACCAAAAAACAACAGAATCTTTGTAGTCATCTTCTAGTTTTTTTTCAGGCGTTTTCCTGTGTAGCGCTTATTATATGGTGACATCTTTTTTAATTATTTTAATAGTGTGTCCAAGTAATGCTGGCTTTCTAGGTACACACAAAATTTTGCACATCCCTGTGATTTAGCTGCATCTAGTGCATTAGTGTTGGTTTGCACTCCTCTGGTACATGGGAGTATATAGATCTAAGCCTACAAAATAAAGGATAGCAATTACGTTGATATTGTGCCTCTGCAGCAACTAGGTCTATTACATCATTTATTCTTGAAAGAACAATTTGTCCCCAATCATCGGCTCGTTTCATGCAAAACACTCTTATGTTCTTCTTTAACTCTAAAGTCTATGCCTCTGAGTACTTGTTTTCGATTGGGATGCTCCTTATTAACAACCGCGAGTTTCTCACAAAACAAAAACTTTGTCTCGAAATTAAATTTTGAATCCACTCTTCTAAGATACTAGCCAAACTTTTCATCTTGGTACGTGTTTTTCACCCTTTGAGTGTAATCCTTTATACAATTTTTATGCAGCTTCGCAAATTTTTTCCCTACAAGTAGATTATAAATTCCATCTCTTTGTAGCACACTAATTCTCCTAATATTTTCTAGGTCGGCTTTTACCTCAATAGATTTGTCACCCTCTTTGAATTTACTCTTGCAAATAACACACAAGTCACATTCCATTGTAACATATTCAACATAAAAAAACAAACAGCTTTATTAACATGTGCGACAATTCCAACATCCGAATAACTAGTTGAAAACTTTTTGTAATACACAAAAAATAAAACTGCAACATCTAATTCCAAGTGACGTGTCCTTACTTGTATTTGTTCACTGAGCTCCAAACAAACCGAGCACTTGAAACAAGCCGCGTTTTGTAAGGCTGCCTCATGCACCTGGTAATGTTCCATACTATTGTAGCCATTTCTCGTTATTATGTCCAACTATACAAATGCACTAAGAATGACTTCTATATAATTTTTATCCCTCCACAAATTTTGCTTTAAACATTTTTTGGTCCCATCTCTTTAAATAATAAAAAACAGCTTAACACATTTTTTGTCTTCTTCTCGGTATCATACAATAGTAAGCAGCCTGTACAGTATGATAAAAATGTATCATTAACACATAATATGCATTATTTGTGTCATTAATGATGTAATTAATGTTTCTATGTAAATTTTATCTTTCTATTGTGTTTTGTTCAGCCACTAAATTCGAAAAAGTAAAAATCCAATATGGTGGCATACTTTCTGCCATTGTGGATTAAACCCAGCGGGGATTTTTTTTGGACTCAACAGATTATTATTTAATGGTGCCAGTTATATCGGTTCACAAATTTTCAGCTTGATATTCTGTTTTTCCACCTTCATACGTTTATGTACTGAACTATAGATAAGAAGGGTTCAACAATCAATAATTGTATATTACAGTCAGGAGTAAATACTAATTGATACATGATATTGACCTAATCATAGTTTATACAGTTGTTCCTTTCCCACAAACTTGTCAACATCAAACCAAGAGCTTTCAAGTTTTTGCTTGGAAAATCCTCCTCAGTGGATCAAATATAGATAGTTTAAAAGAATAAATAAATAGCAGGAATGAAAGAGGAGTTGGGAGCGAAGGAATTAATGGAAAAGTTGAGGTCATTAAGACTCGGATGTTAAGCCATGTGAAAATAATTTAAAACACAAGAACACCACATATATACATGGGAACAGAGGTAGGGGCTGGAGACCACTTGAGTGACCCAGAAGGAGGTGGGTGAACTAGATAAAGGAAGACGTAGAGAATAAAAAGAGCTGGAGAAGAGTGATGGAAGGAGATTGTCCCTGGACAAACAATGTTGGCGATAGCTTGTTCGCAAACATCCTACCTGGCAAGCTGGAATAGTTAGATGATAATGATGGTGATGGCTAAAATAATAAATATTCTTCCACTTTTGGCAGCGTGGAGAGCACTCCCACTATAAACTACTCCTAGCGAGAGTTGAGTTGTTAAGAAATTAACAGATAGTTCAAGCTAAATCTGGCATTTAATGAAATATGCAGAAAAAACTGTTTATTCATTTTCTTTGATAATATAATTTTCACCTTGATATCACTTGTCAAAAAGACACATCTGTGGGGCAGATTAAGACATACCATACTGAGCCGAAAACAAGCCGCCTTTGATTATAGGTCGTACCCTAAAATTACGATCACTTTGAAAAGGAGGAATTTTTTTTTCTGAAAATGCTTTGTAGTGTTCAAATTTTTTTACATGTTTTATTACTAAGATTTTGCAGTTTTTGTTATAACTAAGCCTTAATAATTCACCAAAAGATACTTTTTTAATCATGATCTACATGTTATTTATTAATACAGCAATTTTATTCTGATCTCAAAAGTTAGGTAAGTAGGTTAAGTCTTTTCTTCAAATGAGTTCATTGTGTTGTCATAATATATAAAAAATGTAAGAAGTTGAAATCTAAGTTATATTTTATAACAAAAAAAAAATATTGAAAGTATTTATTCATGTAACTAACAGGCTGCAACTTGTAGCTCGGCTATTTTTTACTTTTGATCATTTCATTGTCAGCCATTTTAGCTTAAAGTTTATATATTTATTATTAGAGTTAAGGTTCGTTCATCTATTTTTAGTAACGCTTTTGAAACAGTAAACAGTTGAGATTATAAACCATTTCGATATAACTATATGCAATCCTCAAAAATACAACATTTGCTATGTATTATCTAAGGGTGTAATTAAAGGTCGCACTAGAATTTTACTAAGTATGTTTTTGGGGAAAAAGTGAGGCTTATTTTCGGGAAAATATGGTTATTTTCACTTTTAAGTAGTTTTTCAACTCTCTAGAAAATGCCAGAGTTATTGTAATATATCTATACTAACATTTATATATAAAACATTAAGGAAATTAGAATTTAAAATCAAAATTAATTTAAACTCAATAAATTTGCAGTTTGAAAATCGTTTTAATAAAATGATCTTTTTAATGGTCGTTTCTACTAAAAAGTTAATACAAAATCTTTTTTCCTGCAATTTTTCAAATGGCAACTTTTATCTTTTCCTCCCATCTCTTTCTTGGCCTCCAATGCCTTGTTATCATACCAAATTTAAAATAAGTACTGAGCCAGTTGTTGGTTTCTAAATACTGGAGATTGCATTGTTAGTCAATCACCAAGCATATAAAATACATGACTAGTTATCATTAACATGATCATCAAAATAAATAGAATATATAGCTGTTCTTGTCCATATGATCACTTTACAAACATACAGTAAAAAAAAGTGTATTTTTTTCTCAACAGACAATTGTGTCTCCTATGTTTGTTGCCAACATATCAAAGCACACATTCATTAAAAAAAATACAAGTTGGCATTTTAAAAGGAATCATACTGATAACTTAGTATAGGAACTGCGCGTTCAGGGTGTGAACTCGTGCCACCGAACAGTGATGATGAAATAGTGTTAACCTTTATATAAACCAGTTCATTTTAGTGACAGTTGTAACAATAGCCTACTTTCATGTACAGGATATAGAACCCAGGACACTTCTAGCGCTCAATCTCAAATCTCTACCTCCCAAACTTAAGAAACGAGTTCCTGCTGTCAGACACAACTCAATGGTGAGCAATTTCATGATCTAGCTGCTAATTAACAATTGAAAGGATGATGTGAGCTCAATCATATAACAAATTTATCCAGTTATTAGTAGTGAGGCAGATGCAAGCTTCGACATAATTAAGCAAGTTATCAACTGCAGAACCAATGTGATCTCTTATTACATATTCATCATACTCATCAAATATTGTGGAGACTGATAAAATCACACAATTATCCATTTAACAAATTGGCCCGAATATAGTACTGCCTCACACTTAATACGACCCTAAAATTTTGAAGGTGTTCTGCATGAAAAATAAAAAGTTTCGACTATACCTTGAGGTAAAAAGTTTACAAATTTAATTTTAGCTTTATATAGCTTCTTCTCATTCCCTTGTTTACATGAGACACAAAAGAAGCCGCCTTTTCAACACGATCACTCACTTGCAGATCTGCCATAGGTAATTTTTTAATAACCTTTCCAGTGAAAATAAGAACACAGTTCAGTTTTCATTTACAAAAGCCATATTGGGTTCGTCCCCTTTTGTATGTTTCTATCCACCTTTTCTGTATCATCTTTCAAATATAACAAAATACCTCAAAAAGTGAAAAGAGATTTTCCTTGAAGTGAAATATCAATATCAGTATGTTAATTATTCAAGTCTCCTACATTTTCAGCCAGATTACACCTTTTTACACCACTCAGTAGTCCTCAACTATGCCCACTATCAATCCATCAAGACAGGTACCTGAATCAAGTCAACCATGGGCGAGCGATTCGATAATGATGGGGTCAACCCAATGTAAATAAGAGATTATTTTAATATAGCTAAGTGATCCTCCTCACACAGCATGCCCAATTTTATGATAAGAGGAAATTTCTTACTCTCCCCACATTAAATCAGTTCTTAGTGCCTCCTTGCAGCATATCATCAGAAGTGAGCCTTTACTTTAGCTTCTTTAAAAGAGAATCTCCCAGAGAACCATTATCTTCCTATATAATCACCCGCCCCCTCCTCAATGTGTAACCTCTTGAATTCAAAACTTGCCAATTTACCAACATCCATGTTCCATCCCCATCTCTCCTTCTCTGGGAAGATGTGAACTGGAATTTGGCATCCATTCTGAGAGAGTAGGACCTCCCTTCAGATGACGCCTACTTCCAAGACAGAACCAAAAGAATATTAAATTCAAGTAACACATTAGAGATTCTGCTATTAAGACTGACCTACTGAATTACAAGTGCAGTGACATTGAAGGATGGATATCCTCCCTCCCTCTTTGTTTTGACTTTGAGTCGATGATTCCTGCTTACCAGTACAGTTCAAGCATGCTCTGAAATAGACCTCTGTAGGAAGCTGCCCCCCCCCCCCCCCCCNNNCCCCCCCCCCTCCCCCCTTTTTCCAATGGAAAATGTTAAGTTAGCATACAATATGAGCTGAGTTTTCAGAAGGACATTTTTAAGATAAAAACATCGCAAAATATTCTGGCCAATACTGTATTATGTAGCTAGTTCAAGTTGCTTAAGAGCCATTCTTATTTTAAAAGAGCTAAGTACTGTATTGGCCCGACTATAAGACCCCCTTTATTTCCCTCGGCTGAATAAATAAAAAATATGGCCTAAAATGTACGACGACCCCTACTCTATTTTCTCCATGGCTCAATAAGGATAGAAGAAAAATTGTGATAAATATAAGGCTGTTCTTTTACCTCATGTTGAAGCTCAAATTCTTCCATTTACTACGTAGGTCTATTAAAGTTGTAATAATTTAGTTATACTAGTTTAATGTTTTAATTTACAAATAATAGCTCGAATTTATTACACATTAACTGTGGTGTACACTTGAGTCATAATTGTGAATATTAATACATAGGGCAGATGTTATGCAGTGTACATCCAAAAGGAGTGTTCACTTTTGATGATGTGCTGTTTTATTATCACATATAAAATTAACTTTGAGCCATGGTCAACAATTTCAAGACAGAATCAATCATACAATGAAGGCTATAAACTAAAATCCATGTTAGAACAAACACTAAAAGTATCGTACACAGTGAGGCCAACTGACAAACACAATAAAACTCTTTTCTGAGTTAGGCGCTACTATACAACTTATTAAACGTGTGCCACGTTTTTATACGCTATCTTGCACTATTGGAATATATACAAATATATTGTAACTAAAACCGCACCAAACTATATTTTATTTATGTACCTGTAACTCATTCACATAAAAAAAAACTCTACTACCGACTGCTGTTCTGTGCAGCTGACCGCTACACATCAGCACAATCATATTACTGACTGCTCCAAGATCCGCTCACTCGATGAGCATTCCTTGAGCTCAGTTCATAAAGCGCTTTTAAACATAATGTCAGAGTGCCACACCGTTGTTGTACTTTTATGACCAAAAGGAAACATAAAGTTTAAGAGTTGTTTATGTTTTTACGGTTGCCCATAAACAAAACCATCATAAACAACTGTTCCCAGCCTGTGGCCAGGTAAGTTTAGTAATATGCCTCTATCTTTAGCTTTCTTTTCACAATTTTTCCTCTTTTTTGCTTCCTCTCCTCTCATTTGCACACTTTCTGCTATCTGCTCCTCCCATCCCTTTCTTGGCCTACATGCACATACCCTCTCAGCCTTGCATCCTCTGTACTCCCTAAACCCCCACTCTGGCCCAGAATTCCTAATCCTGTTTCTCCTCATGACAGTTAACATGCTCCTCACAAACTTCATTCCCATGGCCTCTACTTTACTTGTCTTGCTCACAATCAATGTCCATGTTTCTACTGCATATATGACTATGGGTAAGAAGTACACCCCATAAAGCACTTCCTTAAACTTCAAGGGCACTTCACTTCTATTCTCCATAGCAGGTGTCTCACACACTACCTGCTGCCCTTGTCTTATTAGATACGCTCTATTCCCACCCTTCACCTTAATAATATTTCCCAGATATTTTACACTCTAACTTTCTCAGCTCTAGTCCATCAAACTTTATAGGTTTACTATGACAATAGACAGGACCACAGGAAAACAAAATGTGAAAGAGTTAAATGCGATAAAATTATAGAGATATACCATATTTTTCTCAGGGCTGCCACAACTTTTTTACTACCAAATTCCCCGTGTTTTACAGAAGTAATTCCCATTTTTGAAGACCGCTTGTATTAAAGAAAAGATTAATAAAATTTAATTTTTTATCAAACCAACTAATATGATATAGCTTATGTTTAAAACAGTATGATTTAAGATTATGGGAAAATTCATATCACTTCACAACCCTTGTTTAAGGGGTAATTAAACATGTTTGAATCAAAGTACTTAGTTTATTTCACTTTTTCATCCAGCCAAATGCCTACTCTTTTAAGTTTTCAGTTAAATGTTCTGTGTTAACAAATACATAGTATTTTTAGTAGATTTTGTGAAATTCCCATATTTTTTCAGAAAAAAAATTCCCTGTGTTTTCTCGGCTATACCAGGTATGTAGCAACCCTGTTTAAAACTTGATTAACACATACTGAATAGGATATATGGCTTTAGTAAGGTGACAGCTGAGTAGTATATTAATGTGGGTGGTCTGCCTGTGTATGGAAAACTTATCAAGTGGTCCACTTTTGGGAAAAGTTTTGAGAAACATTGCTCTAGAACCTCAATATACTGTGACCATCATGTTTTGGGGGCAATGTCATGGGTTACAATTCCTGTCTAGGCTATAAGGTCCCCAACACACAAGACAATGTGTCAGTCTGCGCTCACAGGACTGGCCCCTCAATGTTATCTGGGAAACACAAACGCTGCCATCTCCATGGGGCAGAGTGGTTGGAAAGCGCTCTTGTTGAGCGTACGGCCATAATGCAGAAAAGACAAAGAGGACTCCCTCATTTCAGCACCAAAATGTATTGGGAACAGAGTGCTCACGTTCAGCTGTAACAAAAGTCACTTGAGTTACTTGCACAAAGGACTTCCTGTCTATATATTAAAATTGTGTAAGCTGTACTCACCAACCCAGTGCTGGTCCGTAGTCCAGGGACAGGATAACATGGGTCTAGGTGCTGGCGGTAGAAGATAGCCCCTGCGGCCTGTTCAGATTGCGCGGGGAAGCTGTGAAGCTTCACAAGGTGCACGTCAATCCCAGGGGTCCCCTGCACCAAGGAGTATCCAGGTTCCAGCCCATCATGAGCCTGAGCCAGTAACAGCAGTCGCGTGAGAGGATGAAGCAGGGACTGAGATGATACATGGGCTCCAGCAGTCAAGAACCCTGAAGGGTGGTCCCGCGCAGTGCCCTGGTGACAATATTCGCTAGTCACATATTTTACAGTTTGGTTATTATATTCTTTTGATCTTAAAACCTGAGACTAGAGAATTTGGAATCATTCACTAGGCCAGAGGCCATCAAGTACAGGTTACATAAGCAATCAATAATATATTATGGTCATTCATGTCTTGGGTATGTTGGTATAGTAATATATTATCAAAGTAAATTAATATATATATATATATATATAAATATATAAAAACAATGTGTTAAATAGCAACCTATTATAGTTGTTAAGTACAGTTATAGCTGCCTCTAAAAAATATATTCTCTAAATTGAAAAATGACACCTGGACACAGGAATCAAACTAGAGACCTTTGCTACGACAATGCTCAAATCACTGAACTATCCAGGAGTTATCTTGTCAGTCAACAAACTATTAGCATCAAAAAACAACAACCAAACCAATAAAAGGTGGACTGTATATAACAATGTGACAAATGCTTACCTTCTACTAAATAAGGTCCCGCGAAAATGGAGGTTTACCTTGTGGGTTAGTAAAGGAAGGAATAGGGAACAAGGTTGTTAATTCCTCGGCAATTCTCGAAGATTGGCAGGGGTTTTGGAGCAAAGAGGCCCCTTTAGGGCCTGAAGCACAAAATCACACATAAATAAGAATTTACAAAGCAAAAGAAGTGGACGTCATAGCAGACACCCAAAACGAACAGAGTCCCACACTGAACTGAACTCAAAAAGCAACCAACGACCTACCTACCTTCCCCCTCCTTTCCACTCACAAAAAAAAGGACGGTAACTCAAAATCGGCGGGAACCAAAATAACAAGGAACAATGAACACATACAAACCAATAAAAATAGGGAACTAAATCAAAATGAACTAGATTAAAACAAACTATTCTACAGAGGCTATTTTACCATATTAAATATATACAGTTCAGAGACTGAACATATCTCGTGTCCAGGATAATTCTTTACTCATATTTTAAGGCTGAGTTTGAGATGGGCAAAAATCCTCAGATACATATATTTAGATGCAGCTATGAACATACTTAACAACTATACTAGCTTGGCTATTTAATTCATAAAGATAAGCGCGATTGTACAAATTGTCATTCTAATATTGAAGGAATAAAGTCCTCCTGAGTTGAAGGTGGCTGCATTATCTGATAGATTGTGATCTTAGTTGATCGCTCATATGTAGCTAACAATTTCCGCATGTTTATCACAGAAACTGCATTAAAATACAAATGAAGAATGAGCCCAGGCATGAGATGGTTCCTGATAAGAGAATTGGCGTACTAAGCCAAAGGTCCTGTGTCCAGATGTCATTTTTATATCTAAAAAATATGATAGACGATTATTTAGTCAGTGTGGAGAGTAAAAATATTCAAGTTTTAATAACAACTTCTGAATTATTTGAACTTAGAACAGTAAATACTGAAATTACAAATTTTTCCTACTATTAAATAACTAGGTTATTAAATTTCCCCACATCCTTAAATCCACATAATATGCTATGATTATTTGATAATGGGTATTTTTTTGCAATATTAAATAGATTAATTTTAAATATGTCAAACTCTACTTCTTAATATTTTTCAAAAGGATTAAGAATCAATCTTAATATCATGATTTTTGATACCTCAATTTTTAGCTCTAAAATTCTAGTTAAGACAAAAGTTTTGGTATTAAAACAAAATGGCAATATTCAGAATGTGACAATTTTTTACTGTGCTTATTATTAGATTTTTTGCAACTTCACTTCAGAACTAATCAAATTGCAAATTGTAAATAAACTCAACAGGTTACAGGACCTTTGTGTTCTATCAGCGTTGAGCAAATCACACATGGCCATTTGGTGCAAGTTTTATAATTACTATTTACATACACATTTTAGTGTTTTTTCCTGATCTATCCATCACATCCAGTTGCAAGCTATATTCTTGGATTTGGAACTGAACCTTCATGAGAAAAACAAACACCCAAGCCACCAACCATCAACAATACCTCAGGTTCCAAAGCAACCATTAACTTCATTTAAAACACTCTCTACCTTATAGCCTAGCTACCAGAGCCAAACACATCTGTTTTGAGGAAGAAGACCTTAGCAATCAATGTCAACAACTCTTCAAGGCTTTCACAGCCCAAGGATATCCTAAACACATAGTCATCATTCAGAGCCCTAGTCAAGGTGTATGGCGTGAGCCGCGCGAAGTGCACCGCCTTGCACTGTCTGTACGCGGTTTACCAAGAGTCAAAAACATGAGTTTGAACAGGTAACAGTAGTATTTAAGTCGCCATGATCTATCTACCTTTTGCCATGCTGCCATGGTCCAGTTATTTTACTCTCTTCTGCTGAAGAAGGGGATTGATGTACCCCAAAAGTTTGATAATTGTGTTTTGTTGTCTTTTAATTGTGAACGTTGAGGCCTTCAATTTTCTGGTGTGTAGGCCATGCCCTATAATCGTCTTTTCATTCCTATTATATTGTTAGCGAATGATGGATTTTAAATAATTTTTCTAAACTAATAAATGTTATAAACCTCAATTCATTGTTTTTCACTAACTTGCTATCAATTTTATGTCATATGTTTTGTATGCAGTTAAATTTACTATCAATATCCAAACAATCATTTTATTTAACAATGAGGCGGCCCAGTGGCTAAATAATTTTAATTTTTTTATGGACAACACCACAGAAAAAGAAGGAGGTTAGAAATGGGTAAGAAAGTTATCAAAGAAACAAAAATGGTAGAATAACCTATAGGAAATGTAAAAGGTTTAACAATGAGGTGACACAATGGTTAAATAATAATAAAACAAACAATCTCTCTGAGATAGGTATAAATGCCTACATTATTTAGATAATGTACACATCAATGTAGATGATGTTGATAGTAGACATACAATATATTACAAACAACTACAATGTTTAGTGGTGGTGGATAGTTTGAATGTGCAATCAGGCTGCCGACTGAGTGTAACCATACTAATCGATACAGTAAACATTGCATGTGGAAATAATGTCAACTACTTGAAGAATGAAGGGGGAGACCAATGATACATATCATCAGTCGTTATCTTAAGGTTCTGGTGTGTACACTTCGGTCAGCTTACCGAGGAGCATGGGGGGGGGGTTATAAGTTCGATAATTTATGACTTTCAGTAGTTGTGTGTAATTTTTTTAACTTAATTTTTACCTCTTTTGACAAACACTACGGTTATCTAAGCAACTTTAAATACAAGGTATGTAAAGTGTTTTTAAAGTGGCTTCAAATAAGTGTAGTAAACCAATTATTCACAATGAAGTACGCAGAATTATTGTAAATGTAATGGATTTTTTGGAGAACAAAATAATATTGGGACATTATAAGCACCTTGTTGAAAAAGTAATAAAACGTGCAACAGAAGCTACAGGAAAATCAGAGTGTACTATTTCTAAAATTCTAAAGGAAAGTATGGTAAGTGGGACACAAACAAAACTTTCAACTCCAGGATAAAAGTACAAATCCAGCAGTAGAAAAAGTGTTGTTGATGATTTTGACTTGTGTGTCATTCAACGACTTATGCAGAGGTTCTACATTGTTAAAAAGGAAGTACCAACTTTAATTAATTATTAGCAGTAGTAAAAGAATAAATCAATTTCACTGGGAGCAAAGAAACATCAAGAACATTGATTGTATGGAGGGCTAAATATTTAAGGAGAATGAGGGAAAGTGATAAATTAGGAGACCAAAAATATCCTGTGGTAGGTCTATATTTTGATGAAACCTGAATTCATTCCTCGTACATTGTGAGTAAATGTTGGCAAGACCCAGAAACAACAGGAGTATTGAAAAATGATGGTGCAGGACATAGGTGGATTATTATCCATGCCGGTTCAGAGCAGGGATTTATATCAAATGCATTTATTATTTTCAAATCAAAAACAAAAAGTGGTAACTATCACAATGCGATGAATTTCAAAAAAAATTCTAAGTGGGTGAAAGAAAAACTTATTCCCAACCTTTCTCAAAATAGCCTAATTGTGATGGACAATGCACTGTATCATACTGTTAAAATTAATAAGCCACCAACGATGGGATCACTAAAGGCTGAAATGAAGCTTTGCTTGGACACAAAACAGTATTGCATATGAGGAACAGATGACGAAAAGTAAACTCTTGGAGCTAGTCTACTGCTGATGTAAGTTTCCCAAATTTTACATAAATAATTTATTCGAACATGGGCACAGTGTTATTAGGTTACATCCATACCATTGTAACCTTAACGCTATATAATTGATTGGGGACATGATGAAATCACGAGTCACGGCACAAAATCTTGCTCAAAGCACTTTGTAAATGAAACATTTAACAGAAGAAGTATATTAGTGGAAAAATAATGGTCTGATAGAAGAAGAAATAGAACAAATGTTGATTTATTTTGGAGATGAAAGTGACAGTGACAACAGTAGTACATAAAGTATCTACAGTAACAACACTTACAGACAAATATCAGGTGTCGAGAAGTTAATTTAGTCTTTAACCCTTAAACACTCAGCTTCGGCGCGCCATGGTACTGCTAAAACACTCTCGCGGCCGATATATCGGCTCCAGCTAAATCTGGCCGTGTAAGTTTATTTTTAATAACTAGGTGGCACCACACACAGTATTCTAAATATTTAGGTTTATTTCATACTTTTTCCAACAGATAGCACCATTGGTCTTGGAAAAACTATTTATTTTGAACAGTTGAAATATGTAATACTCATTGTTTACATCGTGATGTGAATACGTTTCTAGTTCGTGGGTTTTTCCTTATTCCTTATTTATAAAAATATATTTGCTTCCATTATTTTTCTTACCTGTTTTATTTTTATATATTATTTATTATATTTTCGTTGTTTTATTTAAAGTTTATTATTTATAAGTGTTGTTTAGTTGAAATATTCTAGCTAGGCAATGGCCGGTCCAAGTTCTAGGCTAAATGAATCGGTTATTTTAGACTATTTAGATACTATTGACAGTGATTTTACAAAAAGTTATGTAGTTCAGAATCAGAATAAGTTACAAACACCAAACTAGTATCAAATTTTACAGAAATAAATTCTCTTTCTTGCAGGATGACTGATAAATAAGGAAGAGAAGAAATGAATATTAATTTTTTGCTCTGAATTAAAACTTTTAATTTAATTTTTAAGATTTTAAAAATTTTGAATTTTTTTACAAAATAATGGTAGTCTAATAATTTATGTAATATTTTTTTTATAAATCTACAATGTGTATAGTATAAGTGTGATTTTTTTCATATGTATAAACTAAAAACATTTTTTATGAGAAAATTTAAAAGGTTTAAAGGTAAATATGTGAGAATTTGCCTGAGTGTTTTGGCTTAGTCTAGTGAAAATACGCTGAGTACAAAAGGGTTAAGCTGAGTTAGAACTACTTATATATTTAACTTCAGTAGGAGAAGTCTCATTTTAGCCAAGTACCACCCCCTTATGTCCCATTTGCCATTTGGTACTGACTGTACTAGAGCGATATGGGTATATCCTCTCACCCCTTTGCCTTTCTTACTCTAGAGTGATTGCAACACTTGAACACGAGATGCAATGTTTTCTGTGTCGAGTAGTAGTTCACGATGTCACCAAAGCGCACTCAGGCTCTCGTATCTAGTTGGTTTTGGCTTGTTAGTCAAGTTGTTTGATTCTATATTTTTTTGGTGCAACATCTGGCTAGGTGTAGGCCTTTAGAACTACTTTCTCAATTGAATACCTGACTAGGAATAGGGTTATAGAACTATTCTCTCAATTGAATACCTGACTAGGAATAGGGGTATATAACTATTTTATCAGTTGAAGAGTTGACTTGCTTGGTTAGTTAACACACCTGGCATTTTGAGGTCTTACTCTCAAGGATGATTCTGAAGCTGGTGGGGGTGGGCCTGTTGTCAAGGACCCCCTGCCCCAAACCACGACCATCATCCTGGTTTAACCGGCGGTCTTGCATTATCTGAAACAATCAATGCGGGTAAAGTACACAATCATGATCCTGAGCATCTTCAAATCAGGTGTTTGGTTCATTTTCATCCCCTAGGTTAGGTGGAATAGTAATATATTGTTTTGTTATGTTGGTATGTCATCAGGTGACTGTGGAGGTCACATAAAATATTCCCGTATAAAGTTTGTATGTGCTTAGCACTGAGCACCTAATGACTTATTGTAATAGTCTCTATGTTTGATTTATCATCAATACAATTTGTATGTTCGGTAAGTCAGTGGTCATTATTTCAATGTGAAAAACATAAGTAAGTTTGTATCTGCAGGCACGCATCTTTCAAGACCTGGACCTACCTCAACTTGGCCTGGCTTGAGAGCAGCCACACCAAGCGGCTGAGCAGTGAGGACAGTTAGGCGCGTTTCGTCATCCTCTATGAACACAGCACCTGGTAATGGGTAGTAATTGGCCTGCAAAGGCAGCTTAGTAAAGTGCTTGCGACGAATCATCTGCAACACCAATACAGCATGCTGACAGATCATCTTTAACAACAGTATGGCATGTTGACAGGTAATCTTTAACAACAGTATGTTGTATGTTGACAGGTAGTCTTTAACAGTATAGCATGTTGACAGGTCATATTTAACAGTAGTATGGCATGTTGACAGGTCAACTGTAACAATAGTATGACATGTTGAAAGGTCAACTGTAACAACAGTATGACATGTTGAAAGGTCTACTGTAACAACAGTATGACATGTTGACTGGTCAAGTGTAACAACAGTTTGATATGTTGTCAAGCTAACTGTAACAACAGTATGATATGTTGACAGGTCAACTGTAACATCAGTATGGCATGTTGATAGGTCACATTTAACAGTAGTATGGCATGTTGACAGGTCAACTGTAACAACAGTATGACATGTTGAAAGGTCAACTATAACAACAGTGTGACATGTTGACAGGTCATCTTTAACAACAGTATGACATGTTGACTGGTCAAGTGTAACAACAGTTTGATATGTTGTCAAGCTAACTGTAACAGCAGTATATGTTGACAGGTCATCTGTAAGAATTAGTGGATGTTGGTGGGTGTCTTCATGACCAACCTACCTGAATGTTGTTGAGGTTTTTAAGGAAGTTCCCATGTTTCAAGATGTTATGACCAACCTACATTAATGTTGTTGAGGTTGTTAAAGAAGTTCCCATGTTTCAAGATGTTATGACCAACCTACCAGAATGTTGTTGAGATTTTAAAGAAGTTACTGTTGTGATGAAAAAAATATATATGAATATATAAAATGTTGGGAGCCAAATACCAACCCCTTTTATTTTGTGAGGTAGGTAGATTTTTATTATTAAATAAATTTATCCCCATAAACTGCTCAGCGGTGAGAACAAAATTCTTTCTCTCAAGACCCCTGGACTTTACCTAAAGTTTTAATTCAAGTTGGACACTTACAACTAAGGACTTCCTGGAGTAGATTATTATTCTTGCCATGGACTTCCAACCTACTGAAACTATCTATAAATGGAATGTTCAAAATACAATGTACATTAATATTATAAATGCATAAATTACACAGTGAAATGTATAGTGTGTTTGTAATTATTGTTGAAGACCAAAAAAATAAAACCTTTGAATTAACCCTACTTAATAAGGCATGCCTCCAATGTTATAAAATTAATAAAAGTATTGTTAGGCAATACTCAAAAATGTAAAATTCTTATTTGATTTGTGATGACAAAATAATAGTTATTAAGATACAGAAATAGTCCTTTTGGAAGAAGTAACAGCAGGTTTGGAATATTTGTATAGAATGTTAAAGTAATGCGTTCTTCAAAAAGGTAATTTAAACTCCTCCAAGCTGATGATTCTTTAGTGAAAAAAATAAAAAAATTGTTGAAATGTTGAAAAAAATAATAATACTTATTATTTGGAAATTGAAGTTATTTATAACTGTTCTCCGGTATTCCCTCTTCTTTAAATAAATGTTCAACACTTCTAAACTTGCAAGGCTAGAGGGATGTTCTAAATTACGATGAAAGAAAAGTGTCTCAAAAGGAACTTATCATATTTAACATTTTCATCATATCATCAATAGGTAATAAAAATCACCGAATAATAGTTCTGGAAAAATAAGATATTTTCCCTTCTTTAATATTTTTAGGTATTATATTCAATAATAATTGTAACACTGAACAGGACGATTATAGATTAATTTGATCTCACCCAAAAATGTCCGATCTATTGAGAATGTTGACCTAAGGCTCCGGTAACAATTAAATTCCAGGCCTTAAATTTCAACAAAATCTTCCCTATATACTTGCACTTGACCTTCCTCAAAGGTTAATCCTTACTTTTAGTGAAGTTATGGCCAATGAAAGTTACAATTAGCCATAACAAAATATCATTAAAGGATCCCCAGATAGGGTCTTTCCTTACACTTTCCAAAACAATTTTAGCGTCAACAAAACAAAAACCTCAACAATCCGCGAACATGTTATTTTTATTATTAAATAAATAATCTCCAGCCTAGTAGAAAACTAGTTGCCGAGATTTATTACAAAACAAAAAAAAAATCTTAATTCTTTAGGCAGTAAAAGAATTATTATAATAATAACTTAATATTATAATTTGACAAATAAACATAAATCATCTTTAAAATTAATTTAAATTTCACACCAAAATCTAAACAAGAATAATAATCTCTTTCGCTAGGGGCAATCAGTTCTTCAAATGAGAGCCAGATGTTGTAAGCGTTCAAGAACATAAAATAAACCAAGATCATAACAGTTCCGAAATAAGCCACTCTCTAAAGCATATTGCGTTAAAATTACCTACCAAAACAAACAAACAAGCATGGCAGGTTAGCAGCTTATGAATCAAAATAAAGAAAGAAAATTTAATATTGTGAAATAAAGGTAACTAGAATGTCTATAATATATATATATATATTTTAATTATAAATAAATAATTAATATTCGAAACTTTAGGAGTTGTGATTGAAATAAAAGACAGACACTAAAGTTGTCAACGTTATTATATATTTGACTCTTACATTTATATTTTAAGTAATTCTTTTAGCAAAAATAACATCACACCATGTTTCAAGATGTCATGACCAACCTACCGGCATTTTGTTGAGGTTTTTAAAGAAGTTACCGTGTTTCAAGATGTCATGACCAACCTACCAGAATGTTGTTGAGGTTTTTAAAGAAGTTACCATGTTTCAAGATGTCATGAACAATCTATGTGAATGTTGAGGTTTTTAAGCAAGTTCCTATGTATCAATACCCACCCACCTAAATGTGGTTGAAGTTTTTAAAAATGTTACCAGGTTTCAAGATGTCATGACCAACCTACCTGCATGTTGTTGAGGTCTGTAAAGAAGTCTTCATTGTTCTGGATATTGGTTGATATCCTCATAATGAATTCATAGTTGTTGTGGTCGGTAATATCAACAATGTTGTTCACTTCCAGTCCCAAGGAGTCCACACCTGTAACAACACACAGGATGAGAAGTTACTGTAAATTTTCCATTCTTATTCCAAGTGGTGTAGTTACAACTCACCTGGAGTGTTGTAGAGGGTGATGCAGTGTTGCAATTCTGGCAAGAGCACCCTGACCTGGGACAAAAGGGGCCCTTCTACCACCATCACCAGGGGCCGGTCCAAAGTCAGCATCACTGCCTGACCATCAGGAAGGAACAGGTACGCCCCGCTACGCTCCTTTCCTGGGCGCGCTGAGTACCTGCATACCACATCATACAGTTTGCTGCACCCATGTGAAGAGTTTATATCCCTTCACCAAACCCAATAAGATTACCTTTGGTTGATGCCTACAGTGACTTGGTGATTAAATGTAGGGCTGAGCTAGTGCCTGATTATAAATCTGATCATTGGCTGACTATGGCACAATCAATATACCTATGCTGATGATCATCATTTTGTTCAATGATTAGTAAAACAGAGCTTTTGTTAACATGCCAGATACTAGTTACTAATTATTGTTAAACTCTTGGCAGACAGCCCTGTCCTTTGTTTTGTTGCTTGGAGTTGGATGGAGGGTGGCTTCTAGTGATCACACCCAATATCATAGCTGAGGGAACTGCCGGTCATATGGAGAAAAGCTTTCTCTTTGCTCTCTCTCTCTCTCTCTCTCTCTCGGTTAACTGGTGTCAGATTTCCTCGCTTTCAGTTATGTTGGAAGATGGGGGTCTGGGGTAAGAAGGGACTACTGGCAACCTTGACGAACTAGCGTAGCAAAATTTGTCTTAAACTTAAGGGATGATTTATCCCACAAAAACAAGAGAATGGCAGAGCTGTTTCACCATATTGGCCATGCAGTTTCTTCAGAGATGATATCCAGTGTAAGTAAACCGATACTTCTTTCATCAATAACAAGAAAATGGGAAAAGAGTATGGTAGTTAAGTTGAGAATATAAAGGTCAATGAGTGGGAGAGAAGCTGTAATGCAGCTGTTGTGGATAGGGATGAATAATCCTTGACAGGTAATCTACAAGGTGAACTGTTAACAATTAGTTACTATTTGCATTTTCTATTATTCTTATATACCTATTTATATTTCCTCTCATGTTCATAATTTTTTTGAAAATTTGGAATAGAGATTTAGACTTGTAAAATAGTGGATTTGACCCAACTATAAACAAGATTCAAGGAAAGCTACAACTGGGGAAGCTTCAAGGGAAGCCAAAACTGAGGAAGGGATAACAAAACTGAGGAAGAGTCAAAGGAGACCAAAACTGGGGAATAGTCAAGGAAAGCTAAAACTAGAAAAAGATTCAAGGGAAGTTAAAACTAAAGTACTGGAGGTTTAAAAACTACATAATGGATTCAGAACTTATCTTTATTTCAATACTTAAACTTATTCATCAGTATTGATACTTTTAAAACTATTTTAAAATTAATTATTCTTATTTAAATTTTTAAAAATGTAATGAATAAATTATGTTTTTCTGTTTTTAGTCTAAAATTAAATTCAAAATAAAATTCCAATATATAACTAACACAAACTTAGCTATGAAGAAAGTGAAGTCAAATTGACCGAAAATATCTTTAAAATGGGCTAGGACCAATGGTGATGGGAATTATATTTAAATTAACTATAGTTTTCAATTAAACTTGTAAATATGACCCTACTATTCTCAAAAAAATAAAAATGGCCCACATGAAAAGATGATTGTTTAGTATTACTAGTACATATTATCAGGCATACAGCCCAACGAGTAGTAAGACACAATGATAAAAAAAAAAAATATTTTGTAATATCTAAAATTAAATAAACCAAATAATCAGCATCAGCTTAATCCGAAAGTAATAATTGGCATCAGCATGATCGGCCTAGCTTTAATTAGATGTTAGATGTAATACAAATGTTATATCACAACATGTGATTATATGACATGTGGGAAAAAGCTTTGGGAATCACAGTAAAATATCCGAGTTGTGTAAGACATCCAGTCCAATTGAAAATATGAATATCTTATTTATAAATATTTAAAATGTTCTCTAGTGAGTATTATGATGGAAATTACATGTGGGTCTATTGTGGTCAATGTAAAGTCAAATCATAGGGATTAGAACTGAGTCATGAAATGACAGGAAAATACAATTATATCCATTAGAAGACGCAGTGCTAGTAATTTACACTTCTAGAATACACTAGATTATTGAGCCCACTGGACAATCTTATGGAACAGGTTGCACTAGTGATCATTGATTGACAAGTATAACTTCTAAAAGACACTGTCCTTGTGATACGACTGGACAAGTATGTCTTCTAGAACCGGCTTCAATAGTGCTCCAAGCTGGACATGTATATATTCTAGAACATGCTGTGCTAGTGATCCAAGCTGGACAAGTATATATTTTAGTACAAAGTGTGCTAATAATTCTATAAGTTATTCTTGGGAAATTTATGTTCCACAGTAATTAGGCCAATAATTTTGCCACTAATACTAAATAATTTTTTATTTGGAAGTGTTTAAGTCAACACTATACGTTGTTGATGGGACAAACAGACATGTGCACCATTGGCTGACAGAAATACTGACCTGGGAACTTCAAAAGCCTCCTACTTTGCAAAATGAAATAATTGTGTACTGTTACATTTACAATTTACTCTCCTCACTATCAATCACTATATAGAGGAGACTCAAGTGTTGGGGTGGGTCCCTCCTCAAAGTGATGGCTGGGCAAAGCAGGGTAAATGGGTAAATCCATGTGAAATCAACCAATTAAAAAATAATTCTGGAACGTGATGTTTCAAATTTTGTTGATTTTTGGAAAATTGGTTCTATCTACTGAAAGGACGAAAAATATGAAATTTCAATTTTTTTTAACATTCCTTTTTTGAGTTATTGGCTTTCAAAGTTGTGGAATTCGCATGATTTGGGCCGCATTTTAAAATCTTCAAATGGTTCTATCTCAAAAATTATAAGGCTTAGAGAGGTGTAATTTGTACCATTTTCTTCAGGATTTTACAAGCTTTAATATGACGTGCAGCTTGGCCATATTTAAGGGTGTTTTTTTAAATTAAAAATATACATATATAATGTTTTTAATCTCAAATTTAATTTTTTAAATTTTTTTTTGTAAAAAATATATTCTTTTTATACACCTTTTGGGAGCATATATACCAAATTTGAAGATGGGATGACAATGGGATCATGTTGTAATAAATAGTTGCATACAGCGGTACGTGGCAAATTCACCCAGAATGAGGTATGCTATGCCAAAAGTGCAAAAAAACATACTAACATAGAGGTTTGTAGTTAATAAGCTCAATATGCAGTTTTTGTTTTAAGTTTAGTTTCAAAACAATATTTACAAAAATCAAAATACTTAAAGTTCAATTGCAAAGTAAGATATTAGATCTATACTAAAATATTATAAAATGTTCTACATACATGAAGGCTGGAGGCTATTAATAGAGAAGTTCTTGCTTGTTTAACAAAATATCAGATGCCTTTGTCATTTCTTCTACAGTCAGTTTGTAAGTTCTCCCAGTGGCAGTTGATGGATTCACCTTACAAATAATAAAGTTCTTAGGAACAGATAATATATCCGCTCTTCTTGGGTAAGTGAATGAAGGAGATGGTCTGCGAGGATGGAGAAATGATACGTCCACTTCTTGCTCTGTATCATTTTTTGAGATAACACATGCCAACCACCAATTGTTATCATATGCACAAGTTACAAAACCTGCTATTTGATCAAAAGGCACATCTTCAGTGTCGGCTCCTACCTGAATCTTATGGACATCATAGCTTTCACTGTCAGAAATAAATTTAGTCTTAGCCTTATATTTGCTTTGGGGTATGAACACATGGTACTTTTGTGTACCAGTGATAGCAATGGCATCATTGAATCTTTCTTCCAGTGATAGCAATGGAATCATTGAATCTTTCTTCCAAGTTTTTTTCTTCTTTTAAATACTCCTGGTTTGGTACATAAAAAAAATTCAATGAGGAGATATTCTCTTTCCCCTATTCAAACAATTGGTAAGGCGTCAAGATTTGATTGTCTACTGGCTTCTGTAGGCTGGCTTTAGCTGCAAGCCTTTTCACTGTACCAGCAACATCATTACACACTCCCTTGCCATGTGATGTTGCATAGAAGTGCCATTCTGCTTGTACGCCATTGAAATCTTCCTCATGAGAGCATACATTTGAAAAGTTCTTACGGTTCCTGTATTGAGCAGCGGAACCATCGCTGAAGTAATATACTTTTGACAAATTTGGTAGAATTTCATCCTTTATATACAAAATGAGCTTTTTTTGAAAAGCATGTACCAGAACTGTGTTTGCGTTAAACAGTCAGATATAAACACAACACTTTTGTACCTTAGGACTTCCTGATCATTGGTTTCATCTTTGGTCTTGAAATATACAAAACATGAATGCACCCTAGCCATGGAGCTATTCCAGTGAAACCCTTGAGCTTCATCTTGAAGCACAAATGAATAGTTCTCAGCAAAATCACACTGAACTACAACTTCATTTTCTAACAATAAAGATTTCTTCTCTGAAAAATATGATGACTACTATTTGGCAACAAAGTCATGCCTTTTTAGCTTTACTAATTGATTGCAAAAGTCCTCTGTTGTTTTACTTATGATCTCATAAGTAGAGCGATCAACGGTAATCCATTGTTTGTAGGTAACATTTTCTACCATTTCTTCTTCTAAGGCTGTGAGCAAAGAAATTTTAAAAGTACTTATGTTCGGACCGAAATCACATCATTCATAAGACATAATTTGGTAGGTGGGTTGCACATTATTTTAGAAATACAATGTTTGTATGTCTTAAGCGGCTGGTCTGAACCTGGCAGTGATTTTTTTGTAAGTTTGCTCCAGCCATCATCAATTTTGTATTTTGATGAGTAGTGCAAACACAAACAGAATGAGTGCCAATTGCTCCAGCTATGATGCAATTTTTTTGTCTCATTTCAGCAAATTTTGAAAATCCAATTTTTACTCTAGGATAAGTAGATTTGAAAAGACTGAAAGTTTCTTGCAAATTTCCTAAAATTAATCTCTTTTGAACATGCAGGGGCTTGCCATCAATATTTTTTCCCATTGAAACGTAATCTTTTTTCTCAGGCATTTGTCTGTTGGTATAATCACTACAATAAAACTCTTTAACTAGAGTAGTACTTTCTTCTGTCAGTGACTTACCCAGCTTAGCATCTGGGGTAGCAAGTATTCTTTTTTCTTCTGTCAACCTCTTTGCCTTTCTTGCTATGTAATTACCAACACCGAATTCCTGTTCAATTCTTGCACAAGACCAACTTTTGGGTAATGATGTTAAAATTAAAAATCTTTCACTTTTATTAGCTATTTTGATTTTGTCTTTAAATTGATCAATGATTTCTTTTTGGGTGTAATCACAGTCACACTCTTTTTGGCTTGAAATATTTTCCCCGTGGATAAATGTTTCACTTAGTTTGCGTTTTATTCTGTTAACCTTTTCAGGGCGATACTTTTTTTAACTGTTGCATTTTTTTTACCACTGGCGACTCACCTATTGAAGTTAGAGAAGCATTCAGAAGTTGGAAACCTTCATAAACATTCATAAATTCAGGATCTTCAGACCTACTAGTACCAGGTTTTACAATTCCAGTTTCATTATTTTTTGATTGTTCTATCTTTTCATTAGTCAACCGCTCTGGCTGCCTTTCTTTTGATATTTGGTCTCTACAACCTGAACAAATTTGCATGTCTTTTTTCATATTGTAATTTAAGTATATTGCCCAACTAGTCACATTTCTAAGATTTTTTCTTAAATGGGTTGCAACAAAACGCCCAATATTTTCCATCTTCCTTTCACAAATAAACAACAGGAAACCGTACTAATAGGACTGATAATGCAATTAACACTGATTAAAATAGAACCCCAAAAAAGATTATTTTAACCTAGGTCTTAATTACATGTCCATAAACTAAAATAAGAAAAGCCACTGAAATAAGTCACTTCAATAAGAAATAATAGTGAGAAACCGAGCAAATAAAGTACATGGATGTTGTATGTCTGGTAGTCACAGTAAAACTGATGGAACTTGTAAACAATAGAAGTGTTTGCTGCATGTGTGTATAACTCACTCTCCCTAGGGCTTGTCTTATCATGAATCAGTGTCTTAATTTGAAATGAATTTTAAGATTCATTGTTGAAGAGCAGTAATTTCTTTTACAGTAGCTTATGTAATATCATTAATAAATTTTGTTCTAAGCTAAATCTCAGAATAAGATTTTTCAAAGTTTTAATTTTTTTTAATGAGCCCTACTAGAAATAAATTTTGGATTTTTTGAAACTTTTTAGGGTTAACTTAAAAGAGCAATAACTTAAATGAGTAGAAACCATTTTCCAATTTAATTTGTTTATGGTACTGCAGGTGTTCATAAATACTCAGGGTATTGACGCAATACATCTCATTCTGGATGAATTTGCTGTGGTACTCCTATATTTAACTATTTATTACAACGTGATCCCATTATCATCCCATCTTCAAATTTGGTACATGTTCTCCCAAAAGGAGTATAAATAAAATATATTTTTAGAAATAAAATAAAAATTTCGATTTTAAGATTTAACAAAAACATTTTTTTTTAAATTTTTTAGAAAAAATAAAAATAAATTGTTAAATATGGTCAAGATTCATATCATATTAAAGCTTGTAAAATCCTTAAGATAATGTTACAAATCCACCTCTCTAAGTCTTATAGTTTTGAGATAAAGCCATTTGAAAATTTTAAAATGTGACCAAAATCACGAGAATTCCAAAACTTTGAAAGCCATTAACTTAAAAACGGAATGTCAAAAAAAACTGAAATTTCATATTTTTCATTCTTTTAATATATAGTACCAATGTTCCAAAAATTATCTTGTTCTGAGATGTAAAGGTCCAGACCATTGGTTGATTTCACATGGATTTATCCAAATACATTATTGTGATCCGTGCAGAGTACCCCCCCTCGTGGTAAATACCCACTACATAGATTCATCCCACTCTCACATGAAGATTATATCATATGGAGGGGGTTTCTCCTAATATAATGTAGTGTCACTTGCTCTTTGTGACTGAGGTTGCAGTGCAGTGTAGTAGATGCCCAGCTGGATAAATAATTAATGGTAGGAGTCCTTTCCATTCACCCCAATTAGTATAAGCTGTAGATAACCCAAAGCGCAACAATGAAATTAAAAATATGTGCAGGAATCTGAAATAGCTAATGTTGTGATACCTTGCCAAGTCAACGTGCAGGGGAAAAGTGGTACCACTGCTCTTCAGGGTGACAGCCTTAAGCAGCCCCTGAGCAGTGAATACAGCCGATATCTGGTCACTTGATATGGAGAACTCCTTTCCATCTGGGATCACCTCAATATTTTGGAAACCCTCGATCTTAGGAATGTCTGCCAGCATGTTTAACATTTTGAGGCTAGCGAAGGTGCTGCTTCCCCTAAAAAAAAGAGGCAATTAGTCAGGTATTACTGGAACAAGTATCTGATGGAGGTCACTTTTATTCTTATCATATATTTAGCAGATGAAGGAACTCAAACCTTTTGGATGCACCAAATCATCATAGTTAGTTGGTTTTTGCTTTGGACCAAGTCACCACCAAGTCAGTCAGGCTTTGTTGTGGACCAATTAAGATGATCATTGCTTGGTGACTCTATACTCTATCATGGTAGGAGTAACTGGGTACCATGCATCTGGCATTCTCAATTATCCAAACTGCTCTCAGACCAAACAGGTAACTAATGTTTAGGCCCTCTTGAATCTTTAAATACTCTTTGAGAGGTACATTATAAACTCACGTGTGCTTGTCCCCAGGATGCACTGCATGGATCCTGTAGGTGGCCAATCCTAGTGGGGGAACCTCCCCAATAAACATAATATCATAGTGGGAGTCGGCCACTGATCCTGACCTCAGGAACACCGGACTGGTCTGACTAGGGACCAAGTCACCATCAGAGTTTGTCACCTAAACACAGAGCTTGGTTATAAATTACAGTGGAACCTGGATAACTTGAACTTGAAGGGCCCAGGAAAAAATTTGAACTATCCAAAAATTCAGATTAAATAAGTATCTTAAAAGTAATTGAAAAGAAACACAGTTAAGTTTGCAACCAAAATCAACATTTTTTGTTTGTTTTTCAAAAATGTTGAAAGATTGTTAGGGGGAATTCTGAAGAACTTTACAATTTATGATTTCTTTTTAAGTCCCTTTTCCACTTCCTTAAACACTGCTAATTTTTTGGCCAAAGTTAATGATTTATAGGACTATGCTTGGACAGTTACATCACGATATACACACGTACACACACATTTTACCAGGGTGTCTACTGGACTTAGTTTTGAAATTCCAGTATGTCTTCAGTAAATTTTCTTTAAAAAATCCATTATATGAAAATCTTTCAAAACTAAACAATTCATATTTATTTATTTTAATTTTTTATTTAAGGTATTTAATGTGCACTTTCTGAACTAATTGATTATATCAGCGCAAGAATTTCTGTGAGAGAGCGAAAGGTCCTACCAATTTTTGCCGGGAGAGTTATTTTCACATATCTTTCAGGGTTCTTTTACATGCCACAATCGACATGGGACTGACAGCTTTACTTCCCCTCTGAAGGAAGTTGTGCTCTGGAATTTTATCAATCACGAAAAATTCGTCGACCCTGGCAGGGTTTGAACCCACAAACATCGGGTCCTGAGGCTAGCATTTTACACCACTATAGTGGTTATAATTAATAATATTTAGCACCGCGTCTTACTACCCGTTCGGGTTATACGCTTTAAGTACTAATTACTCTAATGGATTAGGAATTGGGAAGGTTGAGTTAGAGGAAGTGAACCCGCATTTGCGTGGAGAAAGAAACCATTTAGGAAAAACCACCCCTAGTTCACCTGACCGAGATTCGAACCTTGATCTCCCCATCCTCAGCAGTCGAGCTCAACACGACAAGCGCGTTAGCCAACTACGCCACCGAGGAGGGTTCTATAGTTGTTCCCAACGAAGATTTTGTATCTTAGAAATAAGGATATTTGAGGATTCAATACTCAAGTCCTACTTTACAGCCATTACTGTTTCCAGCCTGTGGCCTGGGTCAGTTTTTTATTCAAGCCATATATTTTTCAATACTGGCCTGTTAGGCCTGTCGTAGCTTGATGGGCCTTATAATCAAACTTAAGCAAGGACAGACACAACATACAGTCCCCGGATGTTAATTCATCACTGTGAAAAGGTAAACCCACATTTCAGCAGTGATAAATTTTTCGGCCATTACAAAAATCGAATCCAGGACCCTTGACTCAATAGATAAATATGTAATGACTCAGCTTAAAAAGGTTCAAAGAGTAATCAAATAATTGTTTAAATCAATTTTAGAGCTATTATAATAGTTACTAGTTGTTAAGACCATATAATAATAGGCAAAGCCTAACAACCAAACACCAGACCATTAATATACCACTAAATGTAAATCAAATCAAAAGTGAAGGAAACAAATCCTACCCCATTGGGAAAGTTAAACAAATTTTATACTTATAATATTTTCTAAGATTCGGACTCAAACTCAAGAGTATTCTGAGAAGCTCACTCAAGATCAGCTTGAATAAAACAATATTATAATAAAATAATACAGACTTAGATAATGCTTGATAATACGGATAAATAGAATGCAAAAAGTTGAATATAAGAAGTGATGGTTAATGCGTCATAGCATTAGTTTTAATTAAAGTCAAAGCATTAGATAAAACATACAATGATATGAGTAAAAAGGTTAAACACTGGAGTGTTGTTATATAAATGGTTAAATATTTAACAGTAAGCCGCAAGTCAGGAGAATAATAAAAAATAATGTACACAGTAGTAATTAAAATAACAGGCGTTAATAACCAGAAACAAACTTTATATTGAGTAAGAAAACAAGTAGAAATGGATTAACTCACTTTTTTAAGAATTTGTGTGAGGAAAATGAAGACATTTCAGCCATTTTGTATGTTTTGTAACAGTGTAGTTGTTTGAATGGTTTTCAATGTGATTTTTGTTGAAATAATATGCAATGGCTGCTAGAGTATGCTTTTTTACTTCTCAACATCATGGTTTTAATATAATTTTTATTATATGCATCTTTTAATTACGTTTAGTTGAAAAAAGTTAATTATAAAGTATTATAGATTTAGTTACATAACAAAACTGATCTTGCCAAAACTTGGCTCAAGAACCATGTTCAAAATTATATTTCTCAACTCCAAGACATGCTTAAAAAGTGAAAAACCATGGAGATGATAAAAGATAATAAACATGCAGCAAAAGACCAGACTTTTTTTTATATATATCCCAGGTTTATATTAAAACATAAGATTTATTTTAATGAAATTTAGTCCTGGGTTTATTTCACAATTAGGTTAGGGCTACCAAGTAATTTCTTTATAATAGTGCAACAGTTTATTTGATCATAAATTTCAAATAAATACTTGAACACAGTTATGCTTTGTGAATATTTGATGTAGAGCATTATTTTTAATATAGGGTACGAGTATCACAAAATATCTTTAGAAAAAGGTCTAAGTAAAATCAGATAATTTTGTTTAGGGTACTATGACTAAAAACAAAAAGTTTGCCAATAAAAAAAACATTTGAGGTTAAAGAAGAGAAAATGCAAATAAAGAAAACGCAGAGAAACTATACGAAGTGATCCTGTAAAGTATGGCGAATTTAAAATTAAAAAAAGATGGTCAAGTAAAAGTCATTCAAGCTATTGAAACACTCTCGTGCATTCTTGACATAGAAAAGGTTTTCTAGCTGTGGACGTACGAAAACAAATATACATTATGAACAAAAATTGTATCTATGATCTTGTATTCCTAAAAATGATACTGATGATGTTCATGTTTTTCTTGAAAAAGACAAAAACTTAGATTGGGGGATTGGGTGGTGATGATCAATTTTCTTTAAGAGGCAACCATTACCTCTTTGTCCAATGGCAGCAATGTAAAGTGTGAACTGTGTTCTTCTTTTTATTGTAAAAGCCATATTGTGATCGTTCCCTTTTATATATTACTATCCAGCTTTCATATACCTTCTTCTAAATATAATAAAACTAACATAAATAACTATATAAAATGAAAATAAGCTTAACCAAATATTCCAAAGTTATTTTATAATATTAAATATAATTATATACAGTTTAGAGACTGAACACATGGTGACTAGCTCCTTGCACTGCCAGCTAAGTGAGATTATGTATTGTGAATATAATACCTTGACATACGGTGTGGAGACGCGCACGGTGACTAGTTCCTTGCGCTGCCAGGTGAGTGAGTTGAACAACACCACTGTGTGAGCTTCCATATCTGCCCCAAATGCCAGCACTGTCTTCTCAGGGATGCTATAGTGATGTTTCCTGACATCATCAAGGTCAAAGTAAGTGAATTCTGAATCTGGCAGGTCCTGTGAAGAGGTCACTCTATTAAGAATGTCAAAGGCGCTAATAGTGTGTGTGAATTATGGGAGAATGCTATACAAATGTTTATATTTGTCAGAAGATTTGATTATAACAATAAATTTTCAATTTGAAGTGATCACACAAGAATAATTTAAAAGCAGTTAATCGGAGACTTTTATATCAGTAAGTGCCATGGAATGAGGAAACTTAAAAAAGATTGGATACCTCTATGTATACATATTAGTATCACTCACCATGTTCCTGGTCAGTAGTGCATACACACTCTGCTGAATGATGTGCTGAGAGCCTCTGATAGCATCGTGTAATCTGGAATCCATACCAAACTATATATTACATGTGTTAAGAGTTTACAGAGGTCTATAACCTTGTTCACAAGTTGGAGCCAAGCTCACCTTCATATCAATATTCCAACGTTAGTTCACCAAAATCAGAGTCACAAAATGTGAACTATTTTCACCCTGATTTTAGTCTTATTAAAAATGTCATATCATAAAATAATATTAATACTTGACGTAAAAAAATTTCATATTCAGAATATTGAAAAATGACACCTGGATGCCGGAATCGAACCCGGGACCTTTGGCTTAGTATGGCAATGCTATAACCACTGAGCTATCCAGGAATCGTCTCGTGCCCAGGGTCATTCTTCACTCATATTTTAAGAAAGTGTCTATGATGGACATGCAGATATTTTCAGCTACAAATATGTGATTTTATTAAGATCATGAGCTATCAGATAACGCAGCCACCTTCAACTCGGTAGTTGGCTTATTGCTGCCACTTGTACAATTATTATAATAGTAAGGGATTGCATATTTAGGAATCAAATAGCCAACGCTATTATTTATGCTTTTAGTGAAGATTACTCCATATAGATATAATATTCGGAAAATTGAAAAATGATACCTGGACACAGGAATCGAACCCGGGACCTTTGGCTTAGTATGCCAATGCTCTTATACCACTGAGCTAGCCAGGATTTGTCCCGTGCCCATGGTCATTCTTCACTATTTTAAGGCAAAGTCTATGATGGACGTGCGGAAATCATCAGCTACAAATGTGTGATTTTATTAAGATCACGAGCTATCAGATAACACAGCCACCTTCGACTCGGTAGTTGGATTATTGCTGCCACTTGTACAATTATTATAATTGTAAGGGATTGTATATTTAAGAATCCGCACGTCCATCATAGACTTTGCCTTAAAATATGAGTGAAGAATGACCCTGGGCACGGGACGATTCCTGGGTAGCTCAGTGGTTAGAGCTTTGGCGTACTAAGCCAAAGGTTCCAGGTTCGAGTCCTATGTCCAGCTGTCATATTTCAATTTTCTGAATATGCTATCTAGATGGAGTAATCTTCACTAAAAGCATAAATAATAACTTTGGCTATTTGATTCCTAAATAAATGTGTTTATTTTTGTTTTGAATTCATATCCCTCCCTAAATGAGTCAATCTATGTTAAGTGATCCAATATTTTAACATCTTTGAACCTTATCCCTTTGGGATTTTTTTTTTAAATTCTTGTGTTGCTATTGAAACCCAGTTAGAGTTTCCAAACACTATCTATACTGTCAAACTAAAATATCAAACTTGCCGAAAATTAAGCAACATTGCTCTGGACAGAGCAATAAAGCTCCAGAGAAGTGAAGGGCAAGAAAGAAGAAAAATAATACAAAAAATGTACAGCAAGTAAGTAGTGCACATGCATATTCAGGCAGGTAGATTTTATTGTCAATTATTAAAAACTTCATCCATTAATGTTTCTAGCTTATAGGATGTGTCAGTCTTTTATTCAAGCCATATATTTTCTATTACTGGTTTGCCAGGCTTATCGTAGCTTCATATGCCTAATAATCTATCTTAAGACTAGGGCAGGTACAACATCCAGTCTCCGGCCATTAATTTATCAATGTGAAAGGGCAAATCCATATTTCCATCAGATTATTAAAAACTAGCTTAACCCAATCCCTTGTGCTTGTTTAGCACAGCGATCTACACAATACTGTCAGCCATTTTTCTATTCATATACTCTTATCTGAAACATATTTTTGCTAGTCACTTGTTCTATCATTTAATGCTTAGTTCATGACCATAGTATTTAACTCGTAGCCCCATCTATTAGCTTCAATTTGAAGTACTCAGATTGGCTAAAAGTACAATAGTTCATTAATAGATGGCATTAAAATAACTTATTGCAATGAAACGTTGATTCGCACCTGCGCCAGGAAATGTTCGGCCTAACAAAGACGTTCAACACCCGCACCAAGGAATGGGTTAACCTAATCCTGAACATGTCCTAGTTAAAGTTAGATAAATTTAGTTTAGGAAATAGTTTTTCCAGATGGTGGAGTGAAAACAAAAATACTTAATCTATGTTTACTCAAGTATAAAATTCGATTCTTTTTTCACTTCAATTCACAGAAGTTCGCCCAAAGAATTGTGCTGATACAAGCAAGAAATGGGATAAGCACTACTAGGCTGAAAGCGAGTTCAAATAATATAGTGATTGTGACAAAAAGAAGCAGGAAAAAGGAACAGGTCTGGTGGTGAAGCAGTAGTATATTACTCTTGCTCCACTAAAGGAGAAGTTTTGCCCGTGGCTGTTCTCAATGCCACTGCCTTACTTCTCTCTCAATCAAACATGTTGTCTCACTAAATGACCTTTCTATTCTCAACACTATCCCCCTCTGCTCCTTTACCATACCCTTATTATTGAAAGAAGTAACCCATTACTTAGAGTACACCAACAGCCACCCATCTCTCCCTTTTTATCTACAAAACAAAGGATAAAGCTGTTTGCTAGAAGCTTAACAGTGATGAGTTACCAGTACCTGATATGTGAATACACAGTTCAAAAGATTGGTTTTAAGAATCGGCACAATTGAATGTGTCATTATCAGCATCTCTTGAGCCAGTTCTAAGATTAATTAAGATTAAATGATAAGTAAAGTAGCATATATTTAGTTTTGACATCCATTCAGTATCCACAGCTATATCCATCTATGGTAAGGCTGTAGGTAAATTACAGCTAGCAAAATCTACCAGATCTACTATCATGTATACATTCACCAAAACATATGAGTTATGATCTGCTAGAACATATATTGATTTGTTGTCACTTTTGTAAATCAAAACTTTCACAACAAACATTTTATTTTTATTTCAACAGTTTTTATATCTTCTGCTAGCTGTCAATTACCCCCACTCCTAAGGCGAATAAACTCTAGCTTTGAAACATAGCTGTTTGTCTCTTAATCTTTCTGACCATCTCTCACTACTTCACTGTTTCTTTCTTCCGCTCACACTCGCATGCTTTCTCTTTCTCTAATGCATACTTTCTTTCATTCTCTTTCAATAACTCAAGTGCATGTCTCTCAAATGCACATTTCTTTATATCTCTCATGTGTGTTCCTCTTTCACACATATGTTTCTTTTTCATGTGAGCCCTAATTCTTTCCCTCACACTATCTCTATTTCTCTCATGTGTTCTCTTATCTTTTTCAAATATGTAAATAATAATTTATTTGGTTTTGCTGTATCTCTTAAGATGAAAAAGGAATAACTCTAAAAATGTAAAAATTATTAGTATGGTAACTGTTAGGGGTCTGCGAGCTTGGGTTTTTCCATTTGAGTCGAGTATTTCTGAAAGCTTCCAAGTTCGAGTATATTAATAATTTTAAAATGTTAAAGTATATTAAAACACATGTTCTTAAAATATGAATGACATTCATTTTTAAAAAGAGTAAATACTTTTGAAAAAAAAGTTAATCGATGGAAATATTGGTTTTTAAATTAGAAATAACACTTACAAAACACAATTTAAAAATAAAAACAACACTCAAATAAAAATCTAATAAAGAAATTAATTGATAATTGCATGATGGCTTGGAAATATATAACAAGACAGTGTAGAAACATTGTACAATAATGTAAAGTAAGTGATATTGGAGGAAGCCAACCTGAAAGGATAGTTAGGTTAGGTCTAGATAGGAACAAACACACTTCTCTCTTCATGTCTTCTTAAACTTTTACACTTCCCACTTCTTCAAACTTCCAAGGTTGCACATTTGTTTGAGTTTTTGGGAATATTACTTTTTCATTAATGTCTTTTTATATGAAAAATAAATATTTCCAAAAATTCAAAACAATGTGCAACTGTGTAAATTTGAAGAAGTGGAAAGTGTAAAAGTGTAGAAAGAAAATAGAGAAGTGTGTTTGTTTATATCTTGGACTAACCTAACTATCCATTCAGGTTGGTTTCCTTCACTATCATTTTACATTATTGTAGAGCATTTCTACACTTTCTTGATAAAAAGTTAATAAAACTGATGTTTTAATAAGCTAATATTTCCCCAAAATATGCTTCAGTAAATTAATTTACCCTGTTATAAAATTTAAGAATCATAAACAAAGAAATTTTTAGGTGTTTCATATTTCGTTTATTATTCCTTAGTGTAATCGTACATTATGATGTCTTCTGTTACTTTTCCATTACTTTATACGCAGTTGCACATGCCCGTGGTACGGGCTCTCGTTAGACATTATTTTATTGATACATTTACTTCAATTCAACATTTAATGCTTATAAATGTTGATTCTGAGAATTTAAGACTAAAAATAATATGACCAAAACAATATTTCTAGCAAACAATATGAAATAGTAAATGCTTGTTTTAATATAAATAGGTTTGGTAAAATATGTATGCAAAAAATAAGATCAACATTGATTTCAAACAGGTTAACTAACATAATTCTATAGCTAAATAGTTACTAAACTCGTGCTAGTTTTGTAGCTAAATGTATTAATTAATACGAGTTTTAAATATCTTAAGTTTGAAAACATTTAGTATAATAATATATTCTTAATATTTAATTCAACATAAATTATTATTTTAAAAAGATACCTGGTAAAAATAATAAAATAATCATTCAATTATCTAGTAATCTTCTTAGTTATTTTTATTTTCATTGCTTTGTCATGGCAACACAAGTAAACAACTTCAATCAAGTATAATTCAAAATGGACAAAAATATGGAATACATTTACAGGTCTACAATGGTTTTAAAGCTATATTACGTTATTAATGTGCAAAGTGAAATTAATTTTTAACAATTTGTTAAGCAACCGAATGATTTATAAGTGGGAATGCCGATATTATCTCAATTAAATAGACTATGCTTACTATTATGTTTTAAAAACTTATTATAAAGTACATCAAGAGGAAACTCGAAAATGACAACCCTACAAAACTTTTGAACTTGGTCTCGAGCTTAACAACGATCTCAAAAGATGAGTACTCGCAAATCCCTAGTAGTTGTAGACATAATCATAAGATAGAAGTGTTGATGAAGAAAATTGTGTTTTTATTGTTTTCTAAAAAGACCTAGCCAAACTATCATTTCAGGTTTTCTTCATTTCCTATCACTTACATTATATTGTATAGTGTTTCCATGTTTAGACCTACTTCTTAGCGTAATCATCTACAACGTAGTCCCGCGCAGTTCCGGTGACACCATCATGGTGTTGAAACAAACTGAGGCTTCTGCGAGCATCACTCAATAACTTGGTGAATCCAGTCTCAGGAGCTAGAAGCCAGGAGGCGAAACTAGGTCGGGAACTCCATGCGAGACCAAACACAATCTCAGCACTCCTGGAACCCACAAGGTTATAATAGTGTTATTGACCATATCCTGGATATGTTGCCACCCAGAAGTATCATAGTTATAATATAACTCTTTAAGGAAAACCTTTTTTCTTTTTAGGGTGAATTTTGTTATACTTGAAGGAAGGTGAATGAAAAGCGGATAGAAATATATGAAAGAGAGTAAACACAATAGTAGGGTGTCTACAAATTTTTTAGTCTTCGGTTTATTGACTTTTTCTTGACCATAAACTAATTTTCTTGACTTTTTTTTATATAAATAAGAATGAATATGTTCAGAAAGTAAAAATGTACATATCTTTTTTTTAAATATCCCTTACCAAGAAAACCAGTTTAGGTGAAAAAGAAACTTTTAAATGTTCAAGGGAAAATACCTAGAATGTAAATTAAATAAATTAAATATGACATTATCATTCTTAAAATTTGCTAGTATATCGAAACAAACAAACAAAATAATATCATCAAAACAATATTAAATAAGAATAAAGAATATTGATAAACATAGTTTTCAATCAAATGTAACAGAAAGGTAAGAAAGTAGAAATGTTTTACAGAAAAACACAAGCAATAAAACACAGAATTAACCATTTTAACAGTTTTGATTGGAATACATAATTTCAATAACACTATGTCATAGTGACCAGTCCACTTAATTTTTTTTTTCCCCAAGATTGATTATTTTGTCATCCAATGTGGCAACTTCTTCATCCCATTGTTACACAAGTCTTCTTTTTGCATCTTGGAGAAGCTTTAGTTCCTTAGAAGCTAATTTCTTTGCATGATGTTTTTTATCAGCTTCATTTTTCTTAATCTTGTAGGCTTCTAGCCCTTTTGATGAAGCGTTTCTTGCTGCTTGAATCAGAGTTATTGAAAATACTCTTTCCACTGTGGCATTTCCATGAAACATTACCAAAATCTTATGAAAGAACATCACCAACATCATTTTTGCATCAGCTAGAACACTCATGAGTAAAGCATTAAGATTTTAGGTCACACAGTCAAACTTAAGCAATGCCTTTTTAACAGATGGCATTGCACACATATGCAATTAGTCTCTTTTGACAGTGGTGACCACCGATGGTGCCATGAGATATTTAGAAACAAATTCTTCAAGGGTTACAGTGACTTTAGAAACTCATGTGTCACTTGTCATTAAATCTAGAGAGAGGTTAGGAACACCTTTGACAATCTTTGATTTTAAAGACATTTAGATATGAGTTTACCATAAAGCGAAGGCAAATACTCCTTGAATTCTTGTTTGAAAGAAAGCGACATTTGCAAGCAGTATTGGCTCCAAAACCAATCATATTTTTGGATGCGGTCTTTAACACAACAGGATATGCTACATTTATTTTAATTAATCGCAATGGGTTATTAATATCTTCCAAAATCATCATCATCAACTGTTTTCAACCCGTGGCTGTGTCAGTTCATTAAAATGCCTCCTTTGGATGCGGTCTTTAACACAACAGGATATGCTACATCTATTTTAATAAATCGCAATGGGTTATTAACATCTCCCAAAATCATCATCATCATCATCATCAACTGTTTTCAACCCGTGGCTGAGTCAGTTTATTAAAATACCTCCAACTTCCTCTATCCTTCCTACATTCTTCCTCCTTTAATTTCTTTCATTCGTTTCTTATCACTGGCACATTTTCTGTTATCTGCTCCTCGCATCTCTTTCGTGGCCTCTCTTGCGGTATTTATCTTATATACTTCATTTCCAACCTTTTCTTTGGTACCCTCTCTTATTCCATCCTCATTACATGCCTGTCCGGCATTTAACTTAGTTTTCTCAAGTATCTTTGTTTGTTTCGGCCACCGGCTTACTAAGCCTGTTGTGGCCTACACCTGAGTAATGGGGTTGCCACTCATAGGTCCTCAGGTAGATCTTCTCTTGGTGGTGAAAACTTTCTCTAACCAGGGCTATGGGTGCTAATGATGACTTAACTCATCATTACCAACCCTCTCACTCCCAGCCCACCCAGATGGGAGCCAACTGGCCAGACCCTGTTCCATGCTTGATGGTTTTGACCCTGACCAGTCTCCTTTTCTCATCTGCACCTGACTCAGTTTTCGCTGGGGTTGGACCCAACCAGGTTATTCAGATCTCAAGGTATACCATATGGTGGTAAGATCAGGATTTATTATGAGAGGCTAAGGGAAACTCACTAGGTAGGATCTATGTATTGAGGATGGAAAAAGACCGCAAGAGATTCTAAGAAATAGATGGGAGGAGCAGATAACAGAACATATGCAAGGGAGAGGGGAAGAATGGAGGAAGATGGAGGCATTTTACTAAACTGACCCGGCCACAGGATAGAAACAGATGACGATGATGATTATGATTACATGCCCAAACCATATCAGTCTTGCTTTCTCTAATATTTCATGTACTCCCATTCTTTCCCATATAACTTCATTCCTAATCTTATTTCTCCTCGTGGCAGCTAACATGCTACTCACAAATTTAATTTCCATGGACTCAACTTTTCTAGTCTCTCTTACATTCAATGTCCATGGCTGCATATGTGACAATGAGTACAAATTACGTCCTGTACAACATTTACTTACACTTTAAGGGCACTTCTCTTCTCCATGGCAGGTCTCTTACAAACCTATAGAAAAATTCTCTATGTGGTTCTCTTCTCATAACATCCTTTCTATTTCCACACCTTTTGCCTCAATCACACCTCTAAGGTATTATATGTTCTGTACTTTTATTAGCTCTACTACATCCAACTTTATAGCTTTACTAGGCCTTATCCTTTTCCTTGTCATTACCATAACTTCACACGTTGAAGTGCTAAATTTCATTCCACGCTCTTTATTCTTTCACTTACTCATTCCATTCTTGTAGTTGTTCCTGTACTTCCTATAGCCCAAATGAGTTGTAAGACCGAGTGCTAAAAAAACAATTGCTTGAATATGTCATATTATGGAATAAAGGCTTGTGGGAGAGTTTAATTCTGTTTTATCCAGAGTCACAAAAAACAAGGAAATTTGTGGTTCCTTAATTGGACTTGCCATGTTACTCACATAGCTGTTATGAATTGCCTGAAGTATGTGAACAACTTACAGGAGATGTTTCCACGTTTTTCAAAACATCTGGAAAACAAAAGGATGAATTTAAGGAAATTCAAAATATGCTTGGAGTTGAGAGCCACAAGATCTTGCGGCCATGTTTTACAAGATAGTTGGCCATGTTACAGTGTGTTGAACATCTTCTGGAGAATTCGCCTGCAATGACTGATTATTTCATCTCTAGACTTAATAAGAGAGAAAGAAGCCTAGAGTAAGTCCAACCTATTAAAGACACCATAAATTCTGACAACGCAAAATTATATCTCTATTTTATTAAAGCAGTTTTACCACAATTCATTATATTTAATGTGGTATTTCAGAGGAAAGAACATATATTCATAAACATTAAACTTTATTCAGAAATGTGTTCACTTCTATGCAAACTCATAGCAAGCTTTGTTCTATCCACTGTGCTTCAAAATTGCTACATATTTTTCCGTGATTATAAACGAGAAAATCAATATAAAGATTCATAACTTTTCCTAGGCCATAAAACACACAACCTTACAGAAGCAAGCATTAAAATTATTGAGAACAATTATTTCTTTCATCATATCCAAAGATTTTATGAGGTGGGAACAATAGAATAATATCGTCTCTTACCTCTTGATGATGAAGTTTTAAAGAATATTATGATTTTTTAAATTCAGTTTCCAAATGTTATTCATGATAGTGATAGATAAAGTATTAATGCAGGGATATTTACCTGTACCCTTTGGGATCCACCCAGTTAATAGAACATTATCAGTTCTGACAGTATTGGTTTAAGGTGTCACAACATGAGAGTGGAAAAACATGTTTTGCAACATCGTTCAAAATTGCAAAGGCAGTTCAGTAATGCAGGAGTGGAAAGAGTTTTTGGCAAATTGATTATGATTAAAACTGTTCATAGGTCTTCATTATAATTATCAGTGCTGAATGCTCTGTTGCAATGTTCTTGCAGAAAACACCTGACCTAGTTCAAGCCACGGATGAATTTCAAAGAAAGGTGAGAAATGGTAAAATAAGATATATCGTTTTATAAAGCAAGTTATTTTATGTGAACGTAATGTATACTTTAGTTTTAACCTTTTATTTGTGTGTGTTTTAATGTGATAAACTAGATTTTCATTTGTCGTTATGATTATTATTATTATTATTATTATTATTAGTAGTAGTAGTAGTAGTAGTAGTAGTAGTAGTAGTAGTAGTACTATTAGCACATCTTACTACCTGTTTCGAGTTATACGCACTTAAGCTAATGTATAATGGTAGGGTGATTGTGATATGAGATTGAGGACCTACAGTTTAACGCGGGGAACCAAACCATGGTGGAAGCCTGGTATTCCACACATTCATAAGTTGTGATTAATACACATCTTGTCAAAGGTGAAGGAGAGGTTTGGCAATCAAATAAATCTGTGCCAACACCGAGGATTTAACCCTGGACCCCCAGCACAGAAGTCTGGTACCTTACCCCTAGACCGCCAGGTCACCTACTGCTTTTCATCTAAAATAACTGCATAGCCAACCTTTGAAAATCCAATCAGTGTTTTTGTTATGCAATATTCTTTCATTTATGGGGTCAGTACAGAATTGAGGTTAGTTTAAATTTAGCCCAGATTTTACAAAATGTGAAGTTTTTGTCTTTTAATAAACAATATGCATATTTAAGAAAAAATTAAGTTTTTTATATGAGTTTTTATATATAGAAAAATAATTAAAAATTTATATGAATTATTTTCGTGCCAAGATTATAACTTATAAAATACTTTGGTGGAAGCCCTGCCCTACCTCTTCCAACCCCTTGTTAGAAGACAATTTTTTACCTAAAGAAGTATACTTAACAGTGATAAGTAACCTATACCTGCAGGGCTAATACAGATTATCAAATTGTTTTAGCCTTAAATGGTTGTGCAATAATCAACGATGACCAATAATTTGGAACTCTGATTAAAATAAGATACCTTTTACATTTTACTCTGTGAGACAAAAACATCCAATTAATTTTATTTATTTCTTCAAAGGTTTATTGTGTGCATGTTAGATCCCACACATACCTGAGGTATCCCATCAGGACGCGGTCAAGTCGCTTGTAAAATGGTCGTGAGGTGTAGTACCCACTCCAATAGTGATCATCCCGATCAGCATATGTGAAGAAGTCCCCAGAAAGTGTGGGGAACTGTTCTGGAGATACCTCTTCCCGGACTGCAGTGAAAAAGTCACTTAATGTCCCAAACTCGGCCTGAAACAAGATGATTTGTTAGGAAGTGAAACTACGTAAACCACTGGTCTCCCGTCTACAAAGGAACCATGGGTTCCAAATGGTGTGATTCAATAAACATTGAAAGTAGGATATAAAACTTAGGAATACATATATATCTAAGAGGGCTCTGCTTAAAGGATTATATAACATTCGCTGATGCATCTAGTGAAAGCCATATAAACTATTGTTGGGCAAAATCATTCTTTTAGATGAACATCATGTCTGGTTCACTTCAGTGACCTGTTCACTGTTTTATCCGATTTTTAAAATTCTTTTTTATATTGGTTTCATTTCCCTTAGCAGATTTGTAAAAACAATCAAAAAGTATTTTTTTAGATATTAAATAATATGTATAAAATAAAGCACACTGACAATTTTTTAATAAAATGATAAAGTACAAATAAAGGTAAAAACACTAACACATTTTTACACACACACTTTAATATTTTGATGCTATGATATTCGTTAATTTCAACCTCGAGGCTAAACTAGTACCACTTACCATCCACAGGATAATAGAGAAACCTCCAGAGAATTTTTACGCCACCAAAGAAGTTTTCATCCTTGCAAATAAGCTTGGCATCTCTGAAGAAAACATTCTATTTACTACTGCTACTGCTAATGCTACTTCTTCCTGAGGAAGATTCAATAATAGCATCGAGTTAATGAAGTGTGTAAATTATGTTAATGTTTTTACTTTTATTTGTGCTCTATTATTTTCCTACTATTCTTATCATTTTATCTATTAAAAATTAGTTGTTAAATAATAATTATTGTTATGATATGTAAAATATAATGTAACTGACATCCTACCTCCCCCCTCAAAGCAAAAATTTAGACTCTACCATTAGAATACATGCTTGTTTCCAAAACTTTCATCTCGTGTAACAACCTTGTAAATATTTAATAAACACAATAACAGATTTCAAACACTGCAATCAAAACTAAAAATTTTAATATTTTAAATATTTAGTAGACATACTCAAACACTAAAATCAAAACTATTATTATTATTATTATTATTATTATTATTATTAGCACCGCGTCTTACTACCCGTTCGAGTTATACGCACTTACGCTAATGTGTAATGGTAGGGTGATTGTGAGATGAAATGGAGGACCTACAGTTTAACGTGGAATCCGAACCATGGTGGAGGCCTTGCATTCCTCACATTCACAAGATGTCTTGTCAGAGGTGAAGGAAGGGTTTGGTAATCAAACAAATTTTTGCCGGGAAAAATCAAAACTAAATATTTAAATAAAATTGAAATAAATTCAGCAAATTGCAGATTTTTTAATTGAAAGAGGAACACATTTCACAGGCTAAAAAAATTTGAGTCAGCCTCCTGACGTATCCTACTTACATTTACTCGCCAGAAATTAGCGATTAAAAACAAGCATCTTTATTCTTATTACTCGGCTGAATGAAAAAATATAATTTTGTTTTAGATTTATTATATATACAACTTATAGCAACAATTTTGCGCTATTTTTTGACATAGTCACCAACCAAGTTGAGACACTTGTAGTGTTTGACAAGCAATGTCCAATTGAATGTTTGAAGCAAGGTTTGAATATGCGTGGCAGTATGTGGGCAGGCATTAACGCTAAAGAAAACCACCCCAGAGCTCAAACATGCTGTGATGTTTGTTCTGAATTGCCCTCCTTAACTTGTCTAGTGTCTGACAATAAACTTCTGCATTGATTGTGAAGCTCCATTCTATGAAATCCATTAACAATACTTCTCTTCTGTTTCAAAAGACAGTTGCCACGAGTTTCCTGGTACAGAAAAATTGCCAGCATTTCTTTAATTTTCTTGGCGAGTGAGTAAAGCCCCACTGCAATGAGAGATTTTTTGCCTCTACGTTTACCTATGAGATCCAAGTCTCATCCCTCATAACAATTTTTTATTCAGAAAAGCACCCCTTTTCCCGGTGGTAATGCTCAAAGAAGGTGAAAGCTAACCCGATCCTTTGTGTCTTATATTGTTCCAAAACCGGTTTACATATCCACCGGGCACAAAACTTCTGGGAGCCTAGCATTCGCTTATCATTTCATGAAGAACTGTGCGAGAAGTCTGCGGGAATGCACAAGAAAGCTATGGAATGGTGAATCAATGATTCTCTCGAACGGTTTCATTAATCTTATGAACCAGTTCATCATTCACCACTGTCGACCAGCCACTCCTCTCCTCATCATGAATTTGGTTCACCCATTTTTGAGCATATGGCACCAGTATTTAACATAACCCTTACTCATGACGTTCTCCTCATAAACTTCACTAAGGTGACGATGGATTTCAACTGCTTTACAGTTTTTAGCTAAGAAATCTTATCAGTGAACTCACCTCACAGCTGGTGGGATTGTCAATTGCAGCACACATTTTGAATGGCAGTTGTGTGAATAACAGTGACATGAACTTCCCTCTATCAATGCTGTAGGTGTACCAAGTTACTCTACCCTGTTGTGCAAATGCGAGAACATTATTCCCACTTCTTCATATAGAGCACTAGATCAGAAGTTATTTTCTGGATTGCCCTCATATATCAAATGTTTGTCTAAAATTGATTCAGATATTCTTATCACTTAATAAGCACTATTGAGTTTTAAGAATTAAATAACTATTTGATAATTCATTATTTAATTTTAAATTGATTTTGAATATAAGTTGTTGATTTTTAAAAATAAAGTATTGAAGTAATTGTAAAAGTAATCAAACACAGTGAAGTGTAATAAAATGTGAATGAACATATCACAAGAATTTCTTTTAAATCGAATGGGTTCCCAGCAATCAAATACATCGATAATTCAACAAGTTTGAGTGCTTTCATATTTGATAATTAGTGTCATGTTTTTTATTTCACATTTTAAGAAGCCAATTTTATAAATTATATCCAAAGTATATCACAAGTACTCAAAAGTAAATTGTAATCCTTCAATGATGATTAAAGTTGATAGCATTAGATCCTGATCTGTTTGTTTAATTGCTAATTTTTAGAAGCTAGCTCATTATAACAACATTTTAAGAGAACTAAAAGTCACTCTAATTTTGTGTGCATAGCCCAAAAGGGTAGTAAGATGTTGTGCTGCTGATTAATAATAATAATAATATTGGCAGCAGTGTAAAGTGTGAACTGTGTTCTTCTTTTCATTGTAAAGGCCATATTGTGTTTGTCCCCCTTTTATATGTTTCTATCCATCTTTCCTGTACCTTCTTCCAAATATAATATAATAATAATAATAATAAACTCTAATTTTGATTAATTTGACATAATGTGAGACTGGATTTGAACAAGTATTTTCTGAGTGTTGTTTGGGGTTGATAATACTTCAAAATATGATTGAAAAAAAACTAGGAATGTACAAATTCCAGTACTTCAATTCGAAGACAAGGTGACTTGAATAATATAAAATATTCGCAAAGCTGAATCATAATTTGAATATTTAAAAAAAAGTTAAATTTTGGTTATAATTATTACATTTTCTATAACTATGTAAATTTACTTAATTTAGGCATTAAATATGATATACAAATTGTTGTATTACAAATATAATTAGTTCATATTTGTTTTACACTAACACTAATTTGTGATGGATATAACAAAAAATAATTTAAAATAATAAACATACATGTGTTTATAAGTTTAAATATTTTTTTGGCAAAGCCTTGTAGTTGTCGAATTCAGAATTTTACTTTTGAATTGAAGTAGAAGTGAACAAATAATCAAAGCAATGTTCAAGTTTTCGAAACTTCGCACACCCCTAAAAATAATCTTAATTTACAATAAAGGCCTAAATTTTGTGATTTATTTGTAAATAATTAAAATGTCTAACAATTTGCCAAAATTCAGATTCAATATTTGAAAATAAAATGTAGATTCAGATTCGACCCATCTCCAGATTTTAGTGTAAAAACTTAAACCAATGAGTAGTTTTATTTATTTAAGCATAAAAAACTTAACACAAAATTAGGGATTGGTTTCTCAAATCCTCAAGAATATTCAAGATTCGAGACAAAACTAAAAAAAATAATAAGTTTTTTCAATTTTTGAATGAAATTTGATTTAAAGCTTTGATACTGCCTATTGGTGGTTTAGAGCTAACATGATTATTGGACAAACACCCAGACCAGTAATTTAACACTTGATTGAATGTATGAATGTTATAATGATTGGCCTATAAGAAATGTTAACATTTCGTTACTATTTTCTATTATTTCATATTTCTATTTCCTCTGAGGTTTATAATTTTTTTTTCTTCAAGATTTGGATTTGTTCGAATTCGAATTCAATAGTGAAATGAAGATTCAAATTCAAGATTTGGAATAGTAAAATTACTAAAATAGTGGATATGACCAAACTCTATAAAAAAATATTCAAACTTCAATTCATCATTGAAAATATTTCATGTATTCAAATATAGTTTGCTTTGAATTTAAATATTGAATTTCACACACCCCTCTTATTAACACTCCATTTGAAGTTCTTAACCAGCAGGTATTCAAACAATAATCCCAAGTAGCCCCCAGCCAGGGGGTATTTAGACACTAATCCTTATGCAATCCAAGTCAGCTGGTAACCAAACGGTAATCTTCATGAGAATCCCAGCCAACCGGTATTCAAGAGTAATCTCAGGGAGCCAACAAGCTAACTGGTATTCAAACAATAATCCCAAAAGAGAGATTAACAACCAGCCGATATTCAAACAGTAATCCACAGGAGGTCCCAGTGGTAGTAGGGATCACTTCAGAGCAAAAGTAACATAAAGGGTTAGAGCTCACCTCAACATTGAGGGTTGGGTTTGTATTGAGGTAGTCAAATATTCGTTGGTAGTTGTTGAACTGGGCATCCCACTCAGATGCCTGGTCATAACGGAAGTCATCCCCTAATGGGGCCAATACAACATTTGTGCGATACAACTGGGCCTTCTTGCGGTACTGGTCTAATAACATCTCCGCCCTGCAATAAGGAATAAGAGTAAAACTTGTGTAGGACAATCTCCACTCCATAATAAACAACAAGAATACACCTGTCTAAGACGACCTATGCTTTGAAATAAACAACAAGAGTGAAACTGGTCAAGTAGTAATTCGATCCACCAGCTGAAGCGCCTACCTTTCCAACCAAACTGTAGGCCCTACCCTTGCAACCAAGCTGTAGCCCTTACCCTTGCAACCAAGCTGTAGCCCTTACTCCTGCAACCAAGTTGTAGGCCCTAACCTTGCAACCAAGCTGTAGCCCTTAACCTTGCAACCAAGCCGTAGCCCTTACCCTTGCAACCAAGCTGTAGGCCCTAACCTTACACCCAAGCTGAAGCCCCTACTCCTGCAACCAAGCTGTAGCCCTTAACCTTGCAACCAAGCTGTAGCTCTTACACTTGCAACCAAGCTGTAGCCCTTACCCTTGCAACCAAGCCGTAGCCCTTGCCCTTGCAACCAAGCCGTAGCCCTTACCCTTGCAACCAAGCCGAAGCCCCTACTCCTGCAACCAAGCTGTAGCCCTTACCCTTGCAACCAAAACGAAGCCCCTACTCCTGCAAACAATCTGTAGGCCTTACCCTTGCAACCAAGCTGTAGCCCTTACCCTAGCAACCAATCTGTAGGCCCTGCCCTTGCAACCAAGCTGTAGCCCCTACCCTTGCAACCAAGCTGTAGCCCCTACCCTTGCAATCAAGTTGTAGCTCCTCCCCTTCCAATAAGCTGTAGCTTCTCCCCTACTACACAGTACCTTATCTGATAGTTATAGTTACACTCTTGACCAGAGTATAGGTATAAACAGTAATTCCCCAACAAATCCCGGTCCATTCCCACCTGTGAGCCACATTATGCTCAGTGATGACCTGAGGAGGAGTCCTCCATGGACAAGCCATGCCATACCCCGGCAGACGCCTGAAGTCAAACTGGCAGCACACTTTGGGATCAGGCCCACATGTGTGGGGGACATCATAACTGTAGAAGGGCATCATGTGTGTCAGGAGGTCTGTGCTGCCAGAGCCATCTACACATAGACAAAGAAACTACAGTAAGCCTAAGTATTTCCTTCGATAATAGTAAGATATAGTTGGAAGTTTCACATTTTGGTTTCAGTGTTTAAATTGTTTAATATTAAGTTGTCATGCAGATAATTTTATCAATTTTAAGCTTAGTTTAAAACCTAAAGGTATGGGACGCTTTGAAACACATATAAGCTTTTCGGCTTCACCAATAAAAATATTGACAGCTAACTTACTAAATTTATGGTAATTTATTGCCACTATGAGTTGTTATGCACATTACAAATTAATATTCATTTGGGAAAAAATCTGATTTATTTTAGCACTGCATCTTACTACCCGTTCAGGTTATATGCTTTTATACTAATTACGATAATGGTTTTAGGGAATAGAAATATTATATTTATAGGAAGTGTATCAGCATTTGTGTGGAGGAAGAGTGGAAAACCATTCTGGAAACATCACCCTTTGTACAGCCGACCAAGATTCGAACCTCGATCTTCCTGTCATCTGCATTCTAGTCTGCTTTGAGAGTAGCATATTAGACCACAAAGACACTGAAGCAGGTCTGAAATAATTGAATTGCATTTTATGATAACTGATAAGTGATAACTTTATTTTATAATAAAAATTGATAAAAATAAAGAAAAAGGAAATGTGGGAAGAATCCAATTCACAATTAAATCATCCATCATCTTACTTCTATCTTCTATAGTAGAAAGAGTCAAAAACACATTTAAACTCTAACTTTAACACAAATTAAGTAATAAATCAGCATTGTTAACTTTTCAAACAAAAAGAGAAGAAGGAATACACTTTACACATACACTGAATTACTCCACTTTGAATCTATTTTCTAACATTTCCTTTTTTAATTCAAAATGGAATAGTTCAATGTTTGTGTAAAGTGTACACCTGCTTCTCTTTTTGTTTGATAAAGGCAACAATTCCAAAATATTACTCAATTTGTGTTAAAAGTGTGTTTGACTATTTCTTACTATAGAAGAAAAAAATATGTCACCTTTGTGCATTGGATTATTCCCACATTTTTCATCTTTCCCTAGGTGGGCTTTCATCATTAAATTTATACTTATTAGTTTATTTTTCCTTTTTCTTTATTTTTATCACTTTTCATTATTATAAAATAATTTAACCACTAGGCAAGCTCATTTTTAAACATGATAACACAGGCCCGGAAGTTGATGCCATTAAAAACGCAAAAAAAAAATATATGCACTTAAGAACTGTGTATTAATGCTTTCAAAAATTTAAAAAAATGCCCCTAAAACAAAAGGGGTGCACTTAAAAATTGTGTTTTTATATCTTCGAAAATACAAAAGATGCTCTTAAAAAACCAAATATTACATTTAAAATCAATTAATACAAATATTTTTTTCCCACCTAAACTAGTTCATATTTTATCTATTAGTTTTCTCACAGCAAAGAATAACATAGCTTTTATGCAGAGTAGATTTATCCTGAAGAGAATGATTTATGGGTCTTTCTAAGAAATCCCAAAATTTAGGATGATTTAGTTTTCTGAGCGGAATATTGGCTGACAACAACACTTTGCACAACTCTTGAAAAAAGAAGATTTTGTTTTAGAGGTTGATGCATTTTGAACAGCAATCGAGTTAATTTGTTTGTTGCCGCCCGTTCTAAAGCATGCTTGTGTTTCTCATGATCAATATGCTGAGTAACAATTATTTTTTTCTGCTGAAACTGTACTTGCAGAATTTACAAAATAATATTTTTCCATCCGTGGAAAAGACAATAATTTCTCCAAACGGGTTAACTAACTGCCATAAATCGTAGGATTGTGATTGTTTGACTTATGGAATTCTGCTCACTTAGAGATTGTGTGAAAAGATGGAAGTATGTGCATCAACTAACTTAAGATATACAATTTCAAATGACAATACTCTACTCAACAAAACAATCGTAACTGTAACACTGTACTCTACTATACTGTATTGTACTGTACTGTAAATAAGGCTTTATATATCCTGTCCTTTGAAAATTCCAAGCTAGCCAACTCTTTCTTCATCATTGGGGTTTTCCATTGAAACAAGATAAAAATCTAAAAATACATGCACACTTAAGTGCTGTTCTGTCAGAAAACATTACGCTTTGCTCATTGTTTCATGTTTGGCCGTACAAATAATTACACGAGAGAAAATGAATGCTTCAAGTGGAAATAATGAATTTGCGCATTACAAGATTACCTGTTATGTAACTATTTTCAAAATTACATAAAATGCACTATAAAAGTAAAAACAAGAAAAGTGCCTAAATAATGCTGCAAAAATGTCACAAACAGGCACAAATGGTCAAATCCTTCAAATACCCACATGAATGCACAATATAAGTCATGTTTTCGATATCAGGGTGTCATAAGATGTGTTTATATACAAGTTACCATTTGATTGACTTCAAAGAAAAAGATGCAATGTCATCAACTTCTGGGCCCTGATGATAACTTTATTTATCTGAATAAAACTAAATATTACAAACAAATGTGCAATAAAACATTTTCCAAATTATTTTAAGGCTCAATGTTTCATAAATAACCAAAATATATTTTTTCAAGTAAAAAACCACTAGCAGAATTATTAAAACTTCAATTTGACCCAAGGTTTATTTCATATATTTGATTCATGTTAACTTCAAATTTAAAAAGTGGACTTGTCACACCCCCAATAAAACCCATCCCATATTATCTATTACTATTATTAGCACTGCGTCTTACTACCCGTTCGGGTTATACGCACTTACGCTAATGTGTAATGGTAGGGTGATTGTGAGATAGAAATGAAGGACCTACAGTTTAACGTGGAATCTGAACCACGGTAGAGGCCTGGCATTCCCCAAATCCCCTATTATTAATTTTCTTCTGGTGGTAACACACTCTGAGGTGTATCTCTAGGAATAGAATGATCTGCTGATGATAGAGGTCAAGGTTTGAGTCCTGGATGGTCATAATTATGGCGCATATTTCTAAGTAGGTCATAATTATGGCGCATATTTCTAAGTAGATTTCCACTCAACCTTCATGTAAAAAAGGTACATTTCCTCTAAATTTCATCTTGTTTCTTCCTACCTCATTAATGTAAAATGCAGGGAGAAAATGAAGAATTTAAGATAAGAAGCACCAAAACTTCAATTTAATTTGGATCAACACTAGGATTAGGGCAAATACTTTAGCAGTACTTTTTTAAAGCTACTTAAAAATATATCAAGTGTTGTGAATAATACATCTTAACATCCCCAATTCAATGCATTGGATGGCTGTGATAAATTGTCCCTTAAAATGCAGGCTGTGAATGTACCCCCAGTCAGTCTCCATGCATATGTCCCTAATAGAGTAAGTTGAGAATGTACCCCAAGTCTGTCTCCATAGGAACTCCAGGTTCTTAGCTCGGGCCAACATCTTCTTCACAGAATAATGGACTCTCTGAATGACCAAGTTCTCTAGCCCCATCCTCTTTACCAAGAAGGCCATCGAGGGGGACTCTCCAAAGGGATCAATACTCCAACTACTCCTGGAACACCGCAATACCAAAACTCTATTTTTAGTAAAAATACTCTTAATGATATTATGTTTTAGGCTGGTATCCAAGAATGATGCTCAAGTTCCAGCAGAAATGAGCCAGAGATGAGCCAAAGGCTTCTAGAAACTTACCTTATAGGCAATTCAACACTATTGTGTTATTTCTTGAAATTAAACTTTCCTGTGCCTTCACTCCAACTCTGCCTTAGCATTGTTCTCGCACACGGCTTATGCTCTCCTATGTTGGATGGTTTTATATAGAGAAACTAAATAAGCAAGGATAGAGGTCGTCTTTAACACAACATAATTACCTGGATGTGCAATCCATGTATTTATTATTGGTACATTCACTTAGGTGTGTAATAAATGTTATATTCACATAGGTGTGTAATCATTGATAATTCATCTAGAATTGGTGTTGATATATTCACCTGGGTGTGTAATCCATGTTGTTTTGAAGCCATTGGTGACCTTCAATCATCTGAGTCAATATGGAGTAATAGTCAGTGTTAGCTTCGTCATTCATCACCCAGCCTCCCATCACCACTTCCAACTGGCCGTTAGCTAACAATCTGCCGGATAAACAACATACCACTTCCATGATGCCGTTAGCTAACACTCTGCCGGATAAACAACATAACACTTCCATGATGCTGTTAGCTAACAATCTGCCGGATAAATAACATAACACTTCCATGATGCTGTTAGCTAACAATCTGCTGGATAAATAACATAACACTTCCATGATGCTGTTAGCTAACAATCTGCTGGATAAATAACATAACACTTCCATGATGCCATTAGCTAACAATCTGCCGGATAAATAACATAACACTTCCATGATGCTGTTAGCTAAGAATCTGCTGGATAAAGAACTTAACACTTCCAACTGGCCGTTAGCTAACAATCTGCCGGATAAACAACATAACACTTCCATGATGCCATTAGCTAACAATCTGCCAGATAAAGAACATAACACTTCCATGATGCCATTAACTAACAATCCGCCGGATAAAGAACATAACACTTCCATGATGCTGTTAGCTAACAATCTGCTGGATAAAGAACATAACACTTCCAACTAGCCGTTAGCTAACAATCTGCTGGATAAAGAACTTAACACTTCCAACTGGCCGTTAGCTAACAATCTGCCGGATAAACAACATAACACTTCCATGATGCCATTAGCTAACAATCTGCCAGATAAAGAACATAACACTTCCATGATGCCATTAACTAACAATCCGCCGGATAAAGAACATAACACTTCCATGATGCTGTTAGCTAACAATCTGCTGGATAAAGAACATAACACTTCCAACTGGCCGTTAGCTAACAATCTGCCGGATAAATAACATAACACTTCCATGATGCTGTTAGCTAAGAATCTGCTGGATAAATAACATAACACTTCCATAATGCTGTTAGCTAACAATCTGCTGGATAAATAACATAGCACTTCCATAATTCTGTTAGCTAACAATCTGCTGGATAAATTATTATTATTATTATTAGCACCGCGTCTTACTACCCGTTCGGGTTATACACACTTACACTAGTGTGTAATGGTAGGGTGATTGTGGGATGAAATGAAGGACCTACAGTTTAACGTGGAATCCGAACCACGGTGGAGGCCTGGTATTCCCCACATTCACAAGATGTCTTGTCAAGAGGTGAAGGAAGGGTGCTGGATAAAGAACATAACACTTCCATATTGATGTTAGGCCGGATAAAGAATACTCGGATAGTGGGATGTATTAAAAAAAAGACTAGAGATGGGCCACTCGAATCTTCGAATCCACCAAATCCTGACAAGTATTTGAGATTCGAGGATTCGGTGTTTTAGTGAAGTCGATGGTCAAATCTTTCACCTCATAAACAAAGCATAATATTTTGAATTGAAAAATTACTTAGTTAAGCCTACTTGAAAAGCACAACTTAATATGTAATCTTTATTTTGTCAGACAAAAGAGATAAGCATGGATAAAATCATAATTTTAAAAAAAACTCATTATTAGGTGTGGAAAATCTAACTTGCCTAACACCCTACCTTCCCACCTGAATGGGAAACTTGGACTCAACCGTCTCGGCACATGCTCACTTCTAAAATTTTCACCTCACGAACAATCTTGTAAATATTTTAATGAACACATTTAAACTCTTCAAAAACTGAAAATCAAAACTAGAATTGCAAATAAACTTGAAATTAATAAAACAAATTAAGGCTCTTTTTTAACATAAATAAGATTACATTACACATGATACAAAGTCACCGGCACTTAAGTCTGTTCAGCGTGGGAATTGTTTTCTGAAAGGCCTTTTTCCCTACCAGAAATCTATTATATAGTAGGATATTGGTAGGAAAAAAGACCTTTCAGAGTAAATCCTACCGTGAATGGAGTTTACCCACGATACCAAGTCGTCCGCCATGACGTATATTAAGTTTACTCGCCAGAGTGATGATTAAATAAAGATACTGTTAATTCTTACCACCCAACTGGTTTTAATTATCTGCAACTATGCAAAGAACCCCAATTTATTACATATTACGATCTTTAAGTTAGATATTTTGTTGGGTTTTATGAAAAATAACTACTATCAACAGTCGGACAATGATAAAACTGTTTATTTATGCCTACCGAGCTACATATTGTTTATCGATTGTTTGTTTAAAATCGATTCAGATAATCTGTCCCTTTGTATGTGCTATAAAGTTTTAAGAATCAAATAACGACTTGCTAATTCATAATTTGTTTTTAAATTAATTTTAAAGAGTTTTTTTTTTAAATACGTTATTGAAGTAATTGTAAAAATATTCAAACACAGTCCTGCCTAATAAAATGGGAATGAACATATTGCAAGAGTCTAAAATATGTTCCTGTTTTAAATAGAATGTATTCTTAGAAATCGATATATCGCAATAATCAAATATATTTCTTGTTTTCTATACAAAGATAGATAATAGATATATAAAAAATAATGATAAAATATACTTAGGCATTATTGAGGTCACGATTTCAAATGTATGTTTATTTGTTAAGCATGTTGTTTTAGTCTTTATTAAAAAATCTGTAATTTTATCTTTGCTTTCTTATTAAAATAAATTTTAATCCTTAAATGATGATTAAAGTTGATCAAAAAGTAACTAGGCCTAATCTGTTTGTTTATTTCACATGTTTTTTATAGAAACTTAGCTCATTCAATCAACACTTTTAAAAATAACTAAAAGACACTCAAATTTTGATTGTTTTGATTTTTAAACAATAATAGGAGTCTAGATTGTTTAATTTGGCTGGATTTTAACTTGTATTTTGTGAAACGTGGCTGGAGTTGATTAAAATTTAACACACAATTGAAATGACTCTATAAGGAAAACCTCTTTTCGCTTTATGAGGCTATTGTATTATATTTGGAAGAAGGTACAGGAAAGGTGGATAGAAACATATAAAAGGGGGACAAACACAAAATGGCCTTTACAATGAAAAGAAGAACACAGTTCACACTTTACACTGCTGCCAATGGACAAAGAGGTAATGGATGTCTCTTAAAGAAAATTGATCGTCACCGCCCAATCCCCCGACCTAGGTTTCATTCTATCGGAACTCATCAGGGAGGAGTGTG
>CABEEJ010000823.1:182501-194342 GCA_901482245.1 Timema douglasi
CCATTACCTCTTTGTCCATTGGCAGCAGTGTAAAGTGTGAACTGTGTTCTTCTTTTCATTGTAAAGGCCATTTTGTGTTTGTCCCCCTTTTATATGTTTCTATCCACCTTTCCTGTACCTTCTTCCAAATATAACACACAATTGAAATAAATCTTAATTTAGAGCTTAGGCCTATATTGTGTAATGCAGGTCTATATGTAAATCATTAAAACAATTTGCTAGGATTCAGATTCGAGATTCTAAAATAAAATGTAGATTCAGATTCGAGAAATAGTGGATTTGACCCATCTCTAAAAAAGACTTTTATCATAATTATTGAATTTTTAACATCTCTGGTTAGCAGCATACCCAACATTATTGACACATTCAACCATTATGCACTTTAATCAATATGTGAATGTGAAAATGGAAAATTTTACAGCTATCTCTACAGTGAATCTACATTGCAACAAAACATAAAATTTGAATTAGATAAATAATTATGTAAATAACTTAAAATTTACAAAAAATCAAATATTGTTATGCATTTGCAAAGGGAAAGTAAATCTTGAATTTTTATTATAGTTTCAAAGGTAAGACATGATATTCTAAATAAACTAGAGCCTTTAAATCAATATTTGAATTGAAAATAGAAGTCCTAATTCAGCTTAAGTCTGTAAGCCTTTCATAAATTAATGTGGTCAGTGACAGAATCAAATTACCCCCAACACAAGTTGAAACAGATTATATGTATGAAAAAAGTGCATTGAGCAAAAACATTTAGTAATAAATAAAATGGTAGAGCACAAATAAAAGTAAAAACACTAACACATATTTACACAATTCAATATTTCGATGCTATTATAGCATCTTCCCCTTCTAATTACTACTATTTCCTGAGGAAGATGCTATGATAGCATCGAAATATTGAAGTGTGTAAATATGTGTTAGTGTTTTTACTTTTATTTGTGATCTACCATTTTCCTAATATTCTATCATTTTATTTATTACTAAAAGAAACAGATTAGATTATTATTAGCACCGCGTCTTACTACCCATTCGGGTTATACGCACTTACGCTAATGTGTAATGGTAGGGTGATTGTGAGATTAAATGAAGGACCTGCAGTTTAACGTGGAATCCGAACCACGGTGGAGGCCTGGCATGCCTCACATTCACAAGATGTCTTGTCAGAGGTGAAGGAAGGGTTTGGTAATCAGATAAATCTTTGGCGGGACCGAGGATTGAACCCCGGCCGCCAGCATAGAAGTCTGACACCTTACCCCTAGACCACCAGGTCACCAACAGATTAGAAAATTGGCTCTTTTAATCGGTTGATACTCACTGCTTGGCCTGAGCTTTCTCCTCCTGCGAGATCTCATCCCACCACAGCGCCAAGAAAGAAGTCTCTGCCCAGATGAACTTGCGCCGGTCATCCTCTCGCAATTTTTTGATCATGTTGTTGAGTATGTTGCGAGTTTGAGAGTGGTAGTAGTCTTCATATGTCTTGATCCAGCCTGGATAAAAACACTTCTCTGAGCTACTGGCTTGTGAATTGTGAGCCACTGGTATTCTGACTAGCATACACTTCTCTGAACTCTTATAATGTGTGAACCAATGGTATTTTGATTGGTACACACACTCCTCTAATTATTTATGTTATTTATAATCTTTATATTTTTATATTTGGCAAAGTTAAAACTAGTTTGCCTTGCCTTACACTTAACCAAAACAATGTAACAAAGAGAGTAAGTTATCAAACTATAATAATGAAAATAAATATAATTTACTAATAATTAGTTTACCTGCAGTCATTTCTTCATTCATAAATTCATTGCAACATATAGTTTTATTGGTATATGTTTACATGCATGAAGCACAAGATTTGCTTGGAAATTATATTTTGAGTTTTTTTTTTCAGTTCAGCCAGTCAAGTCAAGACACTTATTGTGGGGATATCGCCTGTGATGTTGCAACTGTGAATCAGTTAAAATAAGGTTCATATCTGTGACTTGGGATGCCTATAAGGCCAAGTTTATAGCATGTATATTAAGAAATGATGATTTTTGACTGAATTAAATAGGCTGCTAAGTACTGAGGTGAGAAAGTTTTCAAGATTTTGTGTGTAAGACTGTGGTTGTGTGTAAGGCTGTGGGAGTGAGGTGCCCACTGTTCAATTAATCGTAGCCACTTCAGTTTGTTAAATTAGTTAGCTATATGGTCATGGTACACACGATTGTAAATAGATTAAATGCATTCTGTAGTTGCTGTAATCTTTGTGCAAGCTCTTTAGAAAAGTTACTGTAAATAATGTTACAGTATTGAAAGTATGAAAATATTAAACTTTAGACAATTATAGCTCTAAAAGATAAACGAAAATTTTTTTTGAGTCTCTTGAGAGTATGGAGTGGTCCAAGTCAGATTTAAATTCATTGGTATGGCCTGGATTCTTGGTTTGGGTGGTGCTAAATGGTATAGTATTGTTGTTAAGTAAAATAATGGGAAAGATAACTCTATAACCTTTGACATGAGCCTCAATGTTTCAATAAGCATTGATTATGAATTATTAAGGCTGTGTTGAAGGCTTGAAGCCAATTACAATGTGACCAAAAAGAAATTGCTCTCAATTCTATGTTAACTTTGTATATAGTTGTGGTTAGGTTTGTGGTAGTATGTTAGTAAGATATATTTGTAAATAATTTGCATAGAGGTGTTACTTTAAGTGATGAAGGTAACTCATTTATGAACAAATAATATAGAAGAGGTCCAAGTACAGAGCCGTGTGCTTCATCAGCTTCCACAGAATACCTGACAGAGTAAACGTTGTTTAAAGCTAACCTTTGTATACAACCAAAAAGTTAAGAGTGTGTCAAACGAATACACTCTGATGAGAAGAAGCAGGTTTAAAATTTAAAAAAAAGTAAGTGAAGTCTACACTATTAAAAGTTATGATAAAATCAAGAACTAGTGCAGTTGCATGTTGTTCATTCATTGCAAATCGTATATGTTCAGTTACCTTAATGAGAGCAGAGTCCTGATTAGCAAATATAGAGACTCTAAAGGCTTGTGGACCACTGGTATTTTGACAGGCACACACTTATCTAAAATGGCTATGGTGGAGTGCAATCCACTGATATTCTGACAGATAAGCTAATGTACATTACTACTGTACCTGGGTCATTGTGAGAGTGAGGTACCACAAACACCCTCAGCTTCTTGTGAGGATTCCAGGAGTGCTGGCTGTATTCGATGTTCCAGCCCTGCTTCCACGCTCCTCCATCTAGGTTGTCAAACTTGAGCTGCTTGTACAACTCAAGTAGCTGCAAAGACAACAATGAGCCAAACAACAATAACCCAGAGCCAGCTTCAGCTGTACAACACCATTGACCCAGAGCTAGCCTCAACTGCAAGACAACAATAGCCCAAAGGTAGCCTTAGCTGTAATATGTAAAACAACAATAACCCAGAGGTAGTCTCAGCTGCAAGACAAGAATGACCCAGAGCTAACCTCTCAGTACTGAGGAAGCCTCTAATGCCGTCACTTACTAGAATATCTCCTCATTAATAATTAATAAGAGATGTTGGTGCCCAACCTGCACATCGGTATGAGGTGGTGTAGAGACTTGGAGCCCACAGCTCGAGAGAGCCATCCTGGGACTGCTGGTGGTTTTATTGAGAGAGATGGATTCCTGCCTGAGGCCCTCCCCAACCATATCCTTGATGGAGTGCTTGAGTTGCCCTACAGTGTCATGGTGGCGACGCAGGTCATCCTCCAGCTGATTAAGACGATCCTCAAGCTGTGCCCACTTGTTGTGGCTCTGTTAACAATAAACTCTTGGTTATTAGAGCCTAGGACCTCATGAAGAAATGTCACTGCGGGAGGACCTCATGACTCACCTCAGAGTGTATCTCTTGTGGTAGGAATGTGAGGTCCATGATGAGGTACAGCATGAAGCAGCCTCCCAGGATGAGAGATGCTCCCAGTATAGCTGATAACCTGCGTACTCGCATCGCTTTTGAGAGATGCAACATATTTTAGATCAAAGATAAAGGTTTTATGAACATTTTTACTAAATTAATCTTAATTAACAGGTGATCACTACACTTAGGGAAGCTTGAAAACCCATGGGCTATTTTTAGCACTGCATCTTACTACCTGTTTATATGCATATATGTAATAATTATGCTAATGAGTTAGGGATGGGAAAGGTTGGTTATAAAGGAAGTGTACCCAAATTTGTGTGGAGAGTGAGAAACCATTTAAGGAAATCCACCCTCAGTACACCAAACCAGGATCAAACCACACTCTCCTTGTAATCAGCAGTTTAGTCTATTGCGAGTGTAGCGCCTTAGACCACGTGGCCACCGAAGCGGGAACCTTAACTATTCTATAGATGCATTAATGCATCCAAAATTGTATTATAATTAAATTTTAATAAACTTTAAAGGTTATATTAAGTTTGGTTGATTATTTTTTATTTAAAGTTAACACGTGAAAGATTATTTTAATCAAATTATAGATTTATCAGATTCACAGCCTCTTGGTTAGGGCCTAATACTTGATGCCAAATGACACACACATGGCAACTTTGACTGGAAATAATTAGTCTCTAAAAGTATTAATCCATCAAATCTTGTATTTTAATAGACTTGGAAGATTAAATTATAAGCATGTATGAGATAATTTTATCTAATTATTATAACTATATTTTATTTTCTAATTTAACAATTAAATATGGAGGTGGGAGGTAAGAGGTCGAGAGGAATACCAAGGTACAAATGGCTCAGGGGAGTAAGGACGAGTGTGAAGGAGAGGATTAGGCCAAGGTAGAGGGAGAGAGGTGTTGTGAGGAAATAAGGTGGTGGTGAGGTTTATGTTCCAAACAGGCCCAGGTAGTGCCTGTAAGATGTCCATGATGATGATGATGCTGATGATGAATTAGTAAATAGTCTATAATGACAGTTCACGTTTTTCTTTGTGTTTAATATTAATTATAAGCGTTCTTGAGCCGAATGTTTAGCTTTTCATTCAAATTTTTTTATTGTAGCTGTGCCTTGGTTTTAATATTTAATTTTACTATAATCTAATAATGAGTGTACAAAATTCCATCCTCTTTGATACTATTTCCTTATTTTCTATTTTGCACGTCTTACTACCCGTTCGGGTTATACGCTAGTGTACCAATTACGCCAACGATTTTAGATATTAGGAAGGTTATATTTCTAGGAAGTGTACCTGCACTTGCATGCAGGTAAAATGGGCAATATTTTTGGAAACCCACCCTCATATTCAACCGAGATTCGACCTCAATCTCGCAGTCATCGGCAATCTAGTCTACTACGAGAGTAGAACGTTAGATCTTGGGGGCAACGAAGCGTGTTCCTTCACTATCAATATTAGTTTTAAAGTATTTTTAACGAAAAAAGTTAGGCCTACTGTAGATTCGGTGCTGGAGAAATAAATAGGTTGTGTTATGTTTTGTATAACCTACTCGTGTGTTTGTAGTTTACTCACCCAAATTTTATTTTAGGTTTTACCGTTGTACTTAATATAACTATTCATACATCCCACAAATATTAAATGCTAATGTGGGCAAGTGTGACCGAATAGAACTCAGCTGTTACTTTATATTAGGGATGTTCGATCTTGGATCGATCTTTTAGAAAATCGATTATTTCCCCTCGATTAATCGATTTTTTTGAATCGATTTAAAGGCCTTGATCTGATTCACGTATCGATTCTTTTTCTAGCGATTTCTAAAAGATCGAATCGAAAGATCGAAACAAATCAAAATTTCAAATCAATTAAGGTAAATTTAATTTTGTTGTTGGCCTTAGGAAATGTTTTGTTGACTATTAGTACTAGGAAAATTTCGAAACCAAGTCTTTCAATCTTGGGCTACTAATTAGTTATTATTTGTCTTTATTTAGTAAAGTGAAGAGAATAATCCACTGATCTGCACTTTTCACGTCTAGGTTCTGTAAATGATCACATCACGTTTTTATTCTGTGATGTATTTATGGTGAGGTGTTGGCCAAAAAGTCAATAGTTTGAAAGTATTTCGTAAAAACCTCATTTTCCCCATAGAGTTTTTGTAGTTATAGAATGCTTACACCTACAATCTACACTTCCACCAAGCTAGTGATTCCCAAGTTTTGAGACACACCCTCCAACAAAAAGTTGTGAGGTTTCCTCAAGACGGATGCCAACAAGTGTGTTTAGTTTGAGTACAATCACTAGTTCTCGAACAATTAATTCAAACAAATAAGGTGTACTGATTTCACAGTTTCTGAAAGATTAATTCGCTGCTACCGAGGAAAGAAAATAAGTGCGTCCCTCTCTGGGGTCTAGAGGTTAAGGTTCTGGTTTGTCTCCAATATATAGCCTGATTTTCTTAAGAATCTTCTGGAAGCTCCTGATTCCCCAATCTCCCTTTTGATTTGGAGGGCAAAAACCTTTAAAAAATACATAATTTTACTAACTGCCTTCTTCCCCTCATATAAATATGATTTTCTACCAGCATTGATTCTTCTCTTCAAGTAAATCATTTAAAGTGCTCCTCAATGTGAAAAATAATTATAGTAGGCCTACCACCACACACAAGTGCATCTAAATTTAAAAATTGGAAAACAGAACAGGAACAAAGTGTACATTGTATGTAAGGCCACACACATTATTTAAATCACTGCCCTTTGTGGTTACCACAAAAATAATTTAAATATCTTCCAGAGGCATTTAATAAGTCATACATTTTTGCTGCCCCCTCCCCCTAATACATTTTGACGCCACCCCCACCCTCAGTACATTTTGACACTTCCCCGCCCCTCCACTCAATACATTTTGACGCCACCCCCACCCTCGGTACATTTTGACACTTCCCCCCTCCCTTCGATACAATTTTGACACTTCCCCCCTCCCCTCGATTCAATTTTGACGCCTCCCACACTCCTCCTCTCAATACATTTTTGCTGCCCCCCCTCCTCCCCTCGGTGTAAATTTCTAGGTGCGCCTCTTTTGGTTAGTGTAGAGCAAACTTTATTTACATGAATCGTTAGATCGATATTTGGAAGATCGATTCAATGCACTCGATTTTTTGCCTGAATCGATACTACGTTTCTTGATCTAGATCGATCCAGAGAATCGATTCAAAGCCCATGAATCGAACATCCCTACTTTATATAGCGTTTAAACTCACCAAGGACAGTGATTCTAGGATAGACAACCAATAAACAAAACACTAGTAATTACAAATGAAAGCTTGGGAAACTCCGGGTGCCATTATTCAACGAAAAACCCCACCAAAATGCTATAGACATAAATTAAATAGCAGACTCCTGACATAATCTCTGCTCCGGACTTATAATCTGTCAACGGTCAATACTACATATTAAATTAAAACTAAATATCCTATAAATCTATATTAAAAATCAAAGTAAAAGAATAGATAGGTAGCGCCACATGGAAGAATTAGTTGATCTCATTGCTTACCTCAACCACGATATTACGTTATCCACTACACAAAAGTTAGTAGTAAGTCGTGCGGTCCATGTGTTTCGGAAAGTCCTTTCATTTATCTTTATTGTGTTTGCCTGGTAGTGGTTTATTCGTGTATAGTTAGTTACTTTATTAGGTTTACCACTCAAGTATCTGTTTTAATATGCTAATGTAAATTACAGCAGGGATGTTCTAGTTAATGATTCAATAATAGTAACTATAATACTAAATATATCTATGAATGCTAACTATATGTAGTTGTATTGTTCTTATAAAGCTGTTTATTATTTTATAATAGTTTTTCTTTTACATATTATAATATATATGATACAAGTCATTGCTGACCAATCAGACTTTTAGGCTTTTTGTTCATTTATTTACGTACGTTGGGTGCGTAAGGCTAGAAGTCATCGTTGAACAATCAGACTTTTAGGCTTTTTGCTCATTTGGTGACCTGGCGGTCTAGGGGTAAGGTGTCAGACTTCTATGCTGGCGGCCGGGGTTCGATCCTCGGTCCCGGCAAAGATTTATCTGATTACCAAACCCTTCCTTCACCTCTGACAAGACATCTTGTGAATGTGAGGAATGCCAGGTCTCCACCGTGGTTCGGATTCCACGTTAAACTGTAGGTCCTTCATTTCATCTCACAATCACCCCACCACTACACATTAGCGTAAGTGCGTATAACCCGAACGGGTAGTAAGACGCGGTGCTAATAATAATAATAATAATAATAATAATAATTTTGCTCATTTATTTGCGTACGTTCTTCAATATTAATCACATGTGTTTTTAAACAGACATACAAAATGACTAGTTTTGCTGTTGCAATCTGTATACATAATCAACGAAACTGCAAGGGTAATAATATATTTTTTTACTCCTTTCTTAAAGAACCAGACATTTTCCGTACATGGGAGTTCAAATGTAAAAGGAAAGACACAATTAATACAAATTTTGTTCGAATATGTTACATTCATTTTGCCGATAGTGACGTTGTTATTTGTGATGCTAAAGTGAAAGTTAACTAAAATGCCAAGAACTTAAAACAAATTGAATGTTGCCAGTGTGAATACAATAGTTCCAAAACTTAAGTAATTTTGAACATATTTTATTAGTTTTTTAAATGTAATTTATTCAGTTTTCTCATTTATTGGTGTGGATTTTATATATGTATTAATATTTTTAATGTTCTCAAACGTGATATTTATTATTTATAACAATAATTCTTCAGAAATAATTTAATTTGTATTCTATAAAGATTTGTAAATGTTAAGCCATGTTCTCACTTGTCATTTTTCATGATTCACTGAAGATTAATACAAAATGAACGTCAGAACACTCATTTCATTAGACTGAATAATTATTTCACGCTTTCATTAAAAGTTAAAAGAAGTCATACTTTTATAAGTTGTTAATTATCATCGTTATTGAAAAATGAAAATAAAATGAACCGTGTGAACACGTACAAGGATTAATGAATTCGTTTTTAATTAAATGTAAAGCTTTATTTAGGTATTTAAAGACAATACATTGTGCTGTTATAAGATTCATCAAAAATTGCATTAAAGTGGCGAGATGAACAATCCGACCATTTTTGGACTGTTACAAACAATTTGAATGTCTGTGGAATATAAGTAGTGATTTGTATAAAATAAAACAGCACGTGGCGCCATTTTAGTAAATTAAACATTAGTTGATTATTCTCAACATGATTGTTATGATAAATGACACATGTGAACAATTAGAACGTTAGAGCATGGCTTTAAGCGCTGGCTTGTGTACTGAGTGACGTCACGCGCTCAGCCAATCAGATGTCTTTCTCCAACTGGCGTTACATTCTATTCTCTTTACATTGATTAATATTGTGTTACGTTTTCCGCATATGCTCTGATATCTATATAAATCTGACAGCACTATGTTGAATTATAAATCGCGGTCTAGATGACTCAATAAGCAATATGTTTGCTTGGTAATGTTACCGTTAGTAGTATACATAAATTATTCATTTTTGTTGATTTTAAACTAAAACATACTGATCTGTTTAGTGAATCCATCTTACTTTTAAAAAAATCCTTTAAAATTTTGGGAAAAAATATTTTTCTATTATACTTTTTAATATGAAATTAAAAAACCTATTCTAATGTCACAATTGTTATTAATATCATCAACTTTCTTATTTATGTTTGGTTGAATGATAATTGTTAACGTAAGACATTTTTTAAATAAGTTCTTATTGTTATATTAAAATGAACTAAAACTCAATGTGTTCACAGGTATTGTTTTTCTTCGTAAATAGAGGAAAGAAAAAAATATATAATTCAGCAATTTCATAGAACATAACAAATAAGCGATAAGGGTAATAGTTGGCCTTCATCTCTAATACCCCTTCTCGATGAACAATATTACTCAAACTGTATAATTTCAGGAATCGTGAAACTCTTCAATGTGTACTTTGGAAGTGGTTTAGTGATCATATCAGCTGTCATGACATTTGTTGGAAAATATTTCACATCACTTATGACTTGTTCACTTAACTCCTGCATAAGATGATATTTGACGTCTATGTGCTTAGTATGAAAATTGGATCGGACGGATTCAATCATTCCAAGCCAACCTTGATTGTCTTCTGACAATGTTGTTACAGTTGTCATTGGCTTTCCCATGTCTGACAGCAGTCGACGCAGCCATATGAGCTCTTGACTCGCAAATGCTGCAGCAACATACTCGGCTTTGGTTGATGAACTGGCAACTGTTGCTTGCTTTTTACTTGACCAAGCCACTGTCCCATTTCCCAGAAGGAAGATGTATCCGCTAGTGGATTTGAGGTCCTTCTTATCTCCTCCCTAGTACGCATCAACGCAATGCTTCAGTACTGGCTCATCATTTGCTGATAAACAAAGTTTTGCATCACGTGTTCCGAATAGGTTGAACATGACCAGTAACGTATTCAGGATTGCGAAGTAGGGGGGCCCAAGAATGGTTTGTTGGGAGGTCCGCCCAACCCCTGGAGGTAAAATTTGTTTAACAATTGTGTACACCTAGAAGTATTTTTGGAATTTTTTTTTTAAAATCAGTCAAGAAGTTTACCTGGCAATGACAATATTAGTTTTTTTTTATTAAGAACGACAAAAATGAATATAAATAATGAAAACATAAATATAATGGAATCGCGTGAAGCGCATATCATCCCAGATATTGAAATAACTCAATTTAGAGAAAGGAGGTTATTGACTTTATAATACATATACAATTGATAAATATTTTTAGTAATAAATCTGCGCAAAAAGCGCATTCGACATAGGAACGTGATGAATACAATCATAAATCCCAAGGTACTAATATAAGCATGGAAGTCTATGGTTCAAACTTTGTATATCCCACGCATTTAGAGTGAAAAGCAATTAACATAATTATAAATCCTGGTAAATAACTATATACATATCCTTCGCATAGAAGCTCAAGTTTAAGGTCCATTTAACTCGCGCATTAAGTGCGAAATGCTAAAACATCATTATAACTCTTAACAAAGACATTAACATTAGAAATATTGACTCGAAGTTAAATATGTATGCGCCTTAAAGCAAATTAAAAAAACATAATGTTGACCCGCAACAATAAAAAAGGACCTATCTTTGGACCAAGTCCGAAGATTAAGATATAAGTGCCCTGTGCACAACATTCGGAAAGTTAACTAAATAATTCCACATACAATACAATAGGTTAAGGATAACTAAGAAGGGATGGGTGGTAAGCCCGAGACTCAAGGTTTGCCATAGAGTGGCCTGAATATATATATATATCACTTAAAGTATTATTGTAAAGAATTATAGAATGTAATCTCACATAAGTTGTCAGAAAGGCGACCGCATATGTAATGAACCACGTGAAAAAGCAAAACGTTACAAAGTTAATGTTTATAAGAATTTAAATACAAAACAATAATTTTGACAATATAACCCCCCATTACGCAGAAAATTAATTTTGGTTACTAAATAATAAATCCCGGCCTAAAGTCGCCGCCCTCACCTTGGTCAATCGGTGGTACAATGAATGACCATTGAAAGCAAGCGTCCCAATATATACCCATAATTGTATTCACAAAGAGAAGCGGAAAAGTAAAAAGGGGGTTGGAGGAAAGAACATAAACACAACAAGAAAAGAAGGGACTGGTAACTCGTAGAAAGATCTTGAATGCTCTAGTGGCGGAACTTGCAGCTCGACGCGGCCACGCGGAACCTCAATCTTTTGTTTCTGGCTGGGCGTGGATTGATTCTCGAGCAGTCAGTCGAACGAAAGCTCCACTTAGTCAGTTGAGTATAGTGACAGAGAGCAGAGGTCGGTCCACGTACATAAGTGCTGGAGTT
>CABEEJ010000823.1:194353-211461 GCA_901482245.1 Timema douglasi
GGGGGGGGGGGGTGGTTGGTAAGTGTTGCTCCATTTGAATTAGCTTGAACTTGTAACTCGTTACAATTTATCAATAATTATAAATAAATAGGCCTAAATTAAAGTTGGCTTAGCCATCACATAGGTATACTGCCACTAAATTCACCGATTATTTATAGTAAGTAAATGTTAAGCCAATGTGCACATCCTCAATGGAACCATGTGAGAATCTGGGAGCTTCGGAACCTGCCGAAATCTTAAGAACTTTGGCCACTATACTGCAAGAACATCAATTAGGACTACTAAGGAGGATCAACACAAAGATGTATGATACTTATTATTTCATTTGCTCGTAATGTTTAATTCGTCATAACCATCCGCCACCCCCACCCCCATACAAATTTATTTTTTCTTCGGATCTGCTTAGATCTCGGGGCATCCCCAAATTACGGTAGGGGTGCTCGAGCCCCCTGTGGGTACGCTACTGNCCCATACAAATTTATTTTTTCTTCGGATCTGCTTAGATCTCGGGGCATCCCCAAATTACGGTAGGGGTGCTCGAGCCCCCTGTGGGTACGCTACTGCACATTACACGTTTAACAGCTCTCCAGTCCCATTCAGTAGGTTTACTTACACGGTGGCACAGAATTCCAATGGCAGTAACAACGTCGATAGCTTAAAGCACAGATATTGTATGTCCACTTCTGGTCAAAAATGAGATTTTAATATGGAAGGAAAGATGGTAGCATTATTATGCTCCTGGACTAACATTGTATGTCCAAAATAATAACTAATATTTGAAGAAAAAAAAAGATTGTATCTCCAATCTTACTCAACACCCATGTGCACAATTATTGTATGTCACTGTGATTAAAATTAAAACCACCATGATATCAACTTTATTTGGGCACAGATATAGTATGTACGGCTTAGATTGGACATGCAATGATTGTGCTATTTGTATAATCATATAGGACAGATATTGTATGTCCGGACATACAATGTATGTGCTGTTTCTTTTGTCAGACAAAGTAATGTATGTCCGGACATGCAATGTCTGTGCTGTTTCTATCGTCAAACAAAGTAATGCACCCTATGTCAATATATTAAAATATTCTAGTAATGTTTATTTAACAACATAAAATACAAATTTACCAAAGAACAATGTTTTATTCAATTATTATTAGTTTGGAAGGGGAATTTTATAGTATGTAATTAATTTTTCATAATGTTTGAATAAGAAAACCCAATGGCTAAATGATTATAATCTATTTCATAAAGGGAAATTTAAATGAGTTCTTAGTAAATTTCATGTTCACATTGTTGGTAGTGTATAGTAAGCTGATTGAACATTGCAGTTTTAATTTACATGGGTTCTAGTTACCACAAATACTTTTATGTAGTTGTTAATATGTTTAAGGTAAATTGTTACTTATTTACTGTTAATTTGAATATACTTTAATTATTAATTATCATGACAAGCCGTGCTAAGATGATGGTATTGATGGCTATGACAAAGAAGATTGAAGAAAATTCTGAAGATGGCATAATTCAAAAACATAGGTTAGTTCAACAAAGTTTTTAGTTAATTTACCAGGTATTTAGTAATGATGGGTTTAAAAAAAAAGAGAATGAAAATGATAGTAAAGTTATCTGTATTGACATATTTGGATTTCATATTGACTAACATTCATATTCAACAATACTTTTTTTATACAAATAAACAGCGCATTCATATTCAACAATACTTTTTTTTACAGATAAACAGAGCATTTATATTCAAACATACTTTTTTTTTACAGATAAACAGAGCGTTCTTATTCAACAATTCTTTTTGCTTTTATTACTTATAGATAAGGCTGTAGTCACTCATTAACTGTCTACAAATGGCACTAACCATACCGAAGCTGAAGGATACTGTAATATTGACGTATCTTCTACAGGTAGGCCGTAACTAAATGTTGTTTCTAAAATAAACATTTTCTTCGTCACATTTTAATACCTATCAACATTTAAAATATTACCATAATTTTTATTAGGGCTATTAAAAATCAATATTAAATTTACTGTATAGTTACTAGCTCAAAAATTGTAATGCAAATATTTTTACATGTATTGTTGAAAACCCTGACGTTATACTTACCTTACACTCTGCTACCACAACAAGATCACTAACAGTTGAAGAGGGGGATTATGTAGTAATTGCAGAAATAAATAATAGTTCAGAAAACATTCAACCTTTTCAACCAGACATTAAATTAACTCGTGGTGACCTTAATAAATCATCTTTTGAAGATTTTTCTATTCAGAATTTGTATATTAATGAGTTACATCCTCTAACGAGTGAAATTATTGACCATGTTAAGTCTTTTCTGGATAGTAACGAGCTACATCCACTCACGAGTGTAATTATTGGTGCTGTTGATTTTTTTCCATGCAAAAAAAAAAGAACATATTTCACAAGCTTGAATTGAGGACACAGATCTTGCTAATACTATTGAATCTCATCCAACAAACCAACTTGACATAATTGATTCCCCAAAAAATAATTTAGAAATAGAAACTCCTTTGAAGCAAATCTCAATGTCAGAAGATTCACACAAAAAAAGAAAAAGAAAATCTGATCCCGTATCATGGCAGAGAAATATCAGAAAACATCAACGTATGAGTGAAAAAGCATATGTTTTGAAGAAAACAGGAAAAGTTTATCCTGACAAACTTTTTAAGCCCATAGATAATTGCAAATACAGATTTAATTGCACAGAGAACACCCCTCCTGATTGCCAGAAAAAACATTTTGAAGAATATTGGATGCTTGGCGATTCAGTACGCCAGAAGATTTTTATTTCATCAGTGGTTACTGAAACAAATGTGCAACGCCACAGGAAAAGAAACCTTGACAGTGGTGTAGAAAAGAAGAAATCACGCTTTTATACACTGCCAAAAAAACAGGTGAAAAATCAAGAGTATGCTTAAAGTTATTTTGTTCAATATTCCAAATAAGTTTTCAAATGTTGGATTTGGCATTAAAACACCGTTCTGCCAGTGACCTATACTATATGTTGGAACAGATGGTCGAATTTAAAGACCTGCTCAAAATGCTACTTCAAAAAAAAAGAGTCAATCATGTCAAGAAGCACATTGACAGTTTTACTCGCATGGAATCTCACTACTGTAGAAAGCAATCCAGAAAGTTCTAGCTTTCACCAGAGTTAAATATTGCAGAGCTATACAAGTTGTACAAAAATAAATACTGTCCTAAAGAAAATGAAAAGCCTGTTTCTGAAAGTGTAATTAGAGCAATATTCAGATCATATGACCCACCATTATCAACATATGTTTCTAAAAAGGATCGTTGTACAAAATGCAAACTATGTTATGAAGCAAATGACAAAACTGAACTTGAAGAAGAATTTCAAATGCATTTCAGAAGAAAAACTGAAGCCATGAAAATGAAGGAAGACGATATGAAGAAAGGAGCAGAAGAAAAATCTCAAATGACTATTACTTTTGATTTACAGGCAATACTTTCTGTACCGTTTGCTGGTGATTCACAAATATTTTACAGACGTAAACTTAATGTTTACAATTTAACAATTTTTGATTCAGACAAGAACGGTCACTTTTTTCTTTGGGACGAGACTAATGAGATGAAAGGTGCGTCGGAAATAGGTTCGTCCATTTTAATGTATTTGAAACAATTGCCTGAAACAGTGTCACACATTGTAACCTATTCTGACACAGCAGGGGATCAAAACAGAAACCAATATATCACTGCAGTAATGTTATATGCTGTGAATAAAATGGAGAACATCACTGTTATTGATATGAAGTACATGGAATGTGGTCATTCTTATCTTGAAGCATCCTCTATGCATGCCACAATTGAAAGGGCTCGACATCACAGACAAGTGTACACACCTCGTGAGTGGTGTCTCCTTATAGAGATGGCAAGTAAAAAACCTCGACCCTACACAGTTAATATGCTTAAGTTTAGCGAGATCCATGATCTTAAATCGTTAGCTAAAGAAATATTAGCGAACATCAAAATGAGTAATGATGGCAGCCAAGTTCACTGGCTGAAAATTAAGTGAATGAGATTTCAAAAAGATCAACCATACAAAATCCAATACAAGTATGAATTAAGTGACAGTGAATTTATGACCTTAGACATAACGAGAAAACGAAAGAATCCTAAAGTTTTCTCCTGGGATGCTATTGAGCTTTCTGATAAGTACAATTCCAGACTACCAGTGTCATTAGCCAAGAAAAAGGATTTACTTCATTTGCTCAGAATTGGTGTAATACCAGAAGACTGTGCTTCATTTGTGGAAGAGATTCCCTGTATAAAAGGTGTACGTGATGTAGTATCATATCAAGAAGAAAGTGATGTGGAAGATGATTAAGTTCAGAAGCTTTGAATCTCATTTCGATGAGACAATACATTTTGATTATGTGTCATTTGTGTGGCTAATAGTTATGTGGAAGGTAATTAAATTCAAAAATTGTGAATCTCAACATAACTTCAATAAGATAGTACTTTTTTTGTGTAATTTGTGTAAATAAAATTAAAATATTTGTTTAAATATAAACATTTAATTATTTTGTAATAAATTTATTATGCTACCATTAATTTAATACACATCTAGATCATTATTCTAAGACAAAATATTCCTATGTCTATAATTTTAGCAACATTTGATGCACATATATTGTATGTCCATGTAACACATGAAATAAATATTTCCTATCAACATTGTTCAAAAGGTACAACTATAATAACTCACCAAAATTAAACTTAAATATTTAATCTTTTTGTAAATAATTTACATAATGGTGTAGCTTTAGTTTGTAATATAGGCGAGCCAAATAAAATCTTCTTTCTCTTTTATCTCAATATGTTAAAAAGTGGACATACAATATATGTGCTTTAAGCCATCGATGTGTTAGCAGGAGAGAGTTTATCACAATAACGTGCACTTCCACGAGGCTCATTAAAATGGCTGAGTTTAACATACAGTGGTGCCGTACTTTGAAACAAATTATTACTCTGCAACACACGACTTACATTATCAAGCACGGTTCGAGCGTCTAACTGATCAGCCCGCCTAAATGAGACGTATACAAGATTCAACCCAGAGTCCATGCTATTCAAAAGTAAGATGATATGATCATCGGCACTGACACCATGGTCCTGCAGCGGATTGACCAAAACAGTAGTTTGCTCCTCAAGCCAGCTTAATGCGTCACGATCGCTTGCTGGAGCACCAAGATGTACGGTAATTTCTCTACCAGTATAAAAAAACGCCTCAATTGTTCTATTCTCTCCTCGATGATTCGAAGAGAGATATCATTTGACAATGCTCCACCAACCTGATTTACCGGGCCACTAATTCCCGTCTTAGGCGCTGATGATGGCCCCACCCCCACCATATTCGAGCTTTGCAAGGGGGCTGCAATTCCATCCTGCCTCACCCTTACACCACCAGCTTGCGAGAAGACGTCTGGAGGCAGCAAAGCTCCCACCAGCTTAATGGGTGCTGCAGAGTTTGGGGTCTGGTCCACGTCTTCCCCCCAGCCCGAACAAGCATATCCGTTAATCATTTGAGCTAAAACACAAAAGTTTGAATTCAAACACAAGTCAAACTAACTTAAAAGTAAGCATTTGTAACAATATTCTTCCAACCAAAATCAGTTTAAATATTCATTCTTTGCACTTTTAAATCAATAAAGTTATCATATAATCTAGCAAAATAATTCCTGAAAACATAATTACCATTTTATTTATATTTTGTCCTCGGAGTGGACAGTATGCATATCAAATATTAAAACGGATCCCCCAGTTGCTCTAACTACAGAATTTAAAATACACCCATTTGGGCCATTTCATTTACTTTAAGGTTCTATTTAAAAAGGGTTTTCACCTATTAGTGCTCTATTATAGAGGTTTACTAACCAAGTTGTTCATTATATACGCTTTTTACATCAATTTTTTTTATTATTTTAACGTAAAATAATAATCCCACCTATGGTTGCATCAATCACATCTAGGGCCGAAAAAATGTCTCTTAAGGAATTTTTTGGCTCTAGGGACGGTGGTTGAGGATGGGAGACTCCACAGACATCATATTACCCTATGCATCTGAAACATACATAACTTTTTGTTAAAATTTTTAATGTGAGTGATAGCCATGAATAATCTCTATTAATATGCATAGTCATTTTCACAATAATAACTATAGACCTTCCGGGTCTTTAACCCGGGACACCTAGACCAAGATGTAGGCATTCTACCAACTGAGCCATAGTGTCATACAATAATATTGCAATAATGAAACAACCTTAAATTAATATAATATTACCGCTTAGCATTTATAAAACGAAAAATGATAATCCCCAATTTAGTTCATGAAAAAACCCACTAATTTACCTCATTGTACATTTTTCGAAACAATTTTGCATAGTGCTATTTTTTAGACTTTTAAAGAGTAATTATTCTTTCATACAAATCTAGTCTTTCATTGGCCAGCTGTTACAAACCATTTGCGGTCAATTCCTACATGTAGACACCAAGGGCTATCAGATCCGCGAATGTCTGAGGATCTCCCCACAACTCATTCTCTAAAAAATAAAACTTAACAGCATAGTTTGATATTCAGTATAGCTTGAACATACAAATATCAAACAGACTATCTATGTAATATAATAGTAAGATAAAATAATCTTCAGAGTGGTATGTGAATCTGAGACATTTAGCAGTGTTAGACCGTCCAGCCCAATGTGTACTTTATGATAACACACGCATCACTTTAAAGTATTAGCCTGTTCTTGGTATCTGTATTTTAAAGCTTGATAGTAATGGACATCCTAGGCCATCGGCCGCGCTTTACAAATACTCCCCATGTGCAGGATGGGACCGTTGCAGATTTATTCACTTTGTATAGAAATAGGTAACATTTTTAGCTGTGAGAACTGGTTCTTAGATAATTTCGAATAGTACAAGAGTACTTTTGAAACTAAAAAAATATTTTTAAATTGTTTGTTTTCTTGTACATTTATACTGGACTAATAAATTTATTTCATAAGTTTAAGGGTCCACAGAAAATGATGGCATTGTAGTATTTAAAACACTACCCTCAATAAACACATTATTATATAAATTATAATAAATACTTGTACAAAACCAATTTTAAATAAAATTTAGTTTTTAGTAAACTATCCTCAAATAATTTTATAGTTTGTAATAAATGTATTCAATAAACTACTCTTAAATAAAAAATACATTATTTAATTTATTATAACCATTCTTGTTTATACGATTTTAAAATAATATCCAGTCATTAGTAAATTACCAACAAAATTAATTACCATTTAACTATAGCTTGGAATCAAGTTTTTTAAAAATAAACTACCATGGTTTATAATACACATTTGCTGATGCATAACTGAACCACCACCCCAACCTACCTTCGGTGATGGGATAATTTTGGTGGAACAATACATACTTAAATCTAAATGTATAAGAAATAACAATATGAGGATACATTTAAATAACAATGATTTAATGGACGTGCAAACTGCACATGATACATAAAACATCATAGGTATACAATCTCAATGTGTACGGTCTATAGCCTTGACTGTGTCAAGCAAAATATTTGGCTAGGTACAGACCAAAGTATTAAATTCGTTAAGTGCATGAAGGTCAAACTTGACCTCAATAGAAGGTTAGGAACAATCCGTTAGATCAACTGGTTAGCCAGATACAAGGTATAGACGCACGTATCGTGGCACGGGGCAGATTCAAGTTCTGTTTCCTAGAGCGACAACAGTATTACAGCAAAGGAAAATCCATAGAGGAAAGGCAAGATTAATATTAATGGTTAAATAATCAACACTAAGATCCGCGCCAGAGGGGTGGGAGCGGCCCACAGGTTGAACACCCCAACAGAAGTTCACCATAAACAAAATATGAAATATATTTATATATCTCTTATCGCGGGCCGTGCCTGAGGGGCCAAGGCGGCCCACAGGTTGAACACACCAACTGGAGTTCAATATAAACAAAAAATGAAATATGTTCATATATCGCTAACCATGGGCTGTGCCGGAGGGGCAGAGGTTGAACACCCCAACTGGAGTTCAATAAAAACAAAATACCTAAGTAGGCATCAATCCAAGACCCTCGAATTGTCAGAACTATCGTTTCCCCAACAAGCTACCACTGAAAATATAAATGTTCATAGAGGTTATGACGTGAGATACACTCCCATTTAATGCCGCTGGCCCGAGGACTCAGCAGGGAGCCTGCGTGAAGCGCAAAATCATAATATTAAGCTAAACTGATGGCAAAAGAGTTTACTTAACAAAGTCGGCCGATCCTCAGAATAAACATTTCCTAAACACCTAAACATAAGTATTCCTTAAACACCTAATCATACGTATTCGCTAAACACCTACTAATTATTGTTTCTAAAAACCTAACAACTATCCCTAGGCCTAAACAAGACGTAGGTTAGCCTCTATTCCTCCTTTCATATATAGACGTGCATGTTACGTCGTCGTGAACAGAATGGTCACCACTGTGAAGATGTTTAGTTATTTTAATGTGCGATGTCTGTCTCGTAGACTATCGGTGATAGCAATCATCTCGTTGCCAATATATCCCTGGAGTTATATAGCAGTAGAAGTTAAGCACGCCGGGATAGAAGAAAGTGAAGGGTGGGGGTCACTATACATAAGGTTCTGGAAGGTAAGCTCGGCCTAGTGGACTGGCTAAGCATCACCTTCAGCCTTTCCGTAAACTCTGGCCAGTCGAGTTCAATATTATTGTGTGCTGCGGTCCTACCACTATTCCAATGGCGTCTCATCCGATGGGGCCGGGATCTTCCCATGAAGTCACCACGATGTTGGTATGTAGCACAGATAGTTATGTGTTACAGGACTAGTATGTATATAATACGTGTGTTTATTTACCCATGTTTAGTTGCTTCAATCTTTCTTTTTATCCCAATAGGGCTGGACAGGTTTAGCCCATTACATAACTTTATTCGAATGTCATCCAAAAAATTGACTCCTTAGACATCTTCAAATTATATATAGTTTTAATTCTCATTAAATTAATAAATTTAGACAAAAGCTGCCGTTGTTTATTTTAATTTTGAAATAAATTAAATGTATACACTTTGATTTAACAACAAATAAATAATTAGTTTGTTTATTAGAAAAGTATATTTACTCACCCAGATCCGTCAGCGAAGCGTAATCACTCATCCTTGGTTGCTTGTTTAACACTTGAAGACAAGTTATACAATGAAAGGATTTTAAAACAGGTGCCGATATTTATAGCTGTTGCCAACTAAGGTTGCGACAGAGGGATTACGTCACCAGGGAAAACCCATATCCACATAGAAGGGGTATGTTGCGATATCATTCAAGGTCAGGATTTATTCCTGTCTCGACTCGTCTTGTCGAGTCGCCAAACTGGTGCCAGGTATTAGTCATCAGGGTTGCGACAGTGCGATGACGCTATCAAGAAAACCCATTGCTGGGAGATGGGTACCAGGGTCAATGACCTCATGTACTATCTCGCAATTTCAAAGTCACGATCTATTCCGGTCTCGACTCGTCTTGTCGAGCCGCCAAACTGGCGCCCGGTATGAGTCATCGGGAAAACCGATGGGGGGAAGTGTTGCGACATCACACGCAATGATTACGTCACACAGATCAAAGAGGCTTGTCTTGTCGATCCACCAATCTGGTGCCAGTCATCAGGTAAAACCCACTGCCCCGGAAAGTTGCGACATCATTCAAGGTCACGATCTATTCATGGATTGTCCAACAGCCAAAATGGCGCCAGTCATCAGGAAATACCCATTGCCACATATAAAACAAAAAATAAACATTTGCGTCATCGAAGGAGGACAACACGTCATTAACCCTCATTTCATCATGGAAATAACCAGAGGGGAAATTCAGGTCAGACGGAAATATACTGGCACTAGGTATGAGTCACCAGGGAAAACCCAGTACATAAAAAGACAAATAAAACAAGAAAATACAAGTACCAACATGTTTTAAACAAGAAGCAACATGTCTGGAAAAGGGCTCAGGAACAAGGGAGGGCGTTAGGAGGAGGGGAGGATGGTGGGAGGGGGAAAACCAACATCTAATCAGAGAGCGAGAAGACGTGGTCACGTGATAAAATTCAACCAATCAGAGCACTGTACCCATTCACCCCACTAACTACTTATGTTTGATTACAATAGATATACAAGAACATAAGTTAGAAGTTCTATATTAATACTGTATTGTTGCGACAGGGGCAAACAATAGTACTAGATAGCAAAATCAAATGCAGTGGGTTTGAAGAACAATGTTCAATAACAAAACAGTTGGACTGACGCCAAGCTATGGTCAGGTGATTCTAATAGTAAACAGTGAGGTAATAACAAACAAAAGTTAACTGGAAACAATATACATATAATATTATTAACAAAATAATTATTTAAGCTAGCTTGCTTGATTAGGACTTAAGAAAATCCTTAAGAGACATTGTATAATGAATAGCAATAAAAAGTGTATTTGATTACATTGGTAGATGGCTAACATACAGGTGTCAACACAAAATAGTACTATGGCCAGTCCTTTCCCTATTGGTACTGCCCGAGCATTCAACAGTACATGTATTTAATGACCCACTCCTTGGGGTAAAACACTAATTTAATTCATACAATACTAATACCCAGTTAATAGGTAAAAAAACGGGCAAAGAGAAAAAAAAAATGTATTATCTGCACAGACCCCTTATGGAAACAGGCAGAATTCCGTGCTTTACCCACCCAAGCTAATACCACACGCGAAGCGTGGCAACAAGAATGATTCAACATATTGAATACATTGGCCCGTCTAGGTCCAAGAAAAAGAATAGACAACCTAGTTGTAGCCATAAAAACAAGTGTGTAGTCTTAAGGACTAAAAAGGGAACTATAGTGCTCGTAGAGAATAGCATCCATTCGGACTAAGTTCCTTATTACATATGGAGCTCAAGGCTCCTACATCAAAGCTATATCATATGGATATAGAAAAAACATAGTCTCTTGGACCAATATAACAAGTCTGAAGGACTTAAACATTAGAGTTACTGTGACTACACCAACAGAGTTGGAATAACACAAAACCAAAATCTAGTCACTATGACTGAAACAAGAAATCGAAATAAACATAATAGTCGTCTCGACTGTACTAATTCTGAAGGACACAATTCAGATAAACAAAAAGTCAGAAGGACTTAATAAACATTTTCTAGTCTTTAAACTAGACCAATAAGTCAGATGGACTTCGCCTCTTTGCTTAGGAAATAGGAGAGGATTTTCCTCGGCAGCGTGGTGGTGAGAACCACGCCCAACACTCCATGGCCACCGGTTCTTTCGTAGAGAGAGGTTTCTTATTCAACGACCTATTGATTTAATTGAATAACATGAGGTAAATCCGAGAGTCACCCTTTCTTTGACTAGAACGGAACAAAAAAGGAAATAGAAAAAGCGTAATAACACAGGTGGTGATAGAAAGGTTTGGAGCTTGAGGGGTGAGGTATAGGGTAGGTTCGAAGACATGCTGCCACAACAGGGGCACTCGAGGGTCGTGGGAGCGAGTCCAACTTATTTGATTTCTTTTTCATGTCAGGAGGAAGTGAGCGGATGTGTTTGGAAACACCCTCGTCGCCATACTTGTATATTTTCCTAGAAGGCATGTTGGCGTTATCCGTTCCCATCCAGCCACGGCGAGTAAGTCTTGAAGCATATTATTCCTGAATGTATCAGATTTAATTATCTTCTTTGGATTCCACTATTATAAGTTTAGTATTTTTATTATTAAAATCCTTTGTAGTATTTTCTATTGGGAGCACTTGGATCATATCCGAGTCCATCCAGCCGCTAACAGTAGGTTTTGAAGGATATTATTATTAAATATTTCAAATATAATACTCTTCTTTGGATTTTGCCAATATAATTATAATTTCGTATTTTTACGTAACCTAATTGTGTAGGTGTCAACTTTACATGATTGACACGCTACATATTGATTTTTGCCATACATTTTTGCAAACAAAACATGGGAGTATCAAATAGAATAAAAACAAAAATCTTTAAAATTAAATAATAAAAAGACTCATCCACTTATGTGACCTTTGGCAATATTGTTAAACATGGGATTTATTGTGTATGTAAATCCCCATAAAGCAAAATATATAATAACTAGACATATTTGTTTGCCTAGGTGGTCTCGGGTAAAGTGCTCACATCAGGACCCGACGTTCGTGGATTCAAACCCTGCCGAGATTGACAGATTTTTCTTGAGTGATAAAAATCCATAGCACAACTTCCTTCAGAGGGGAAGTAAAGCCGTTGGTCCCATGTCGATTGTGACATTTCAGATAACCATGAAAGGAATGTTGGAATATTATTCCCGGAAAAATTGGTGGCTCTTTTGCTCTCACTTATAAAAATTCCCACGTGCTGATAAAATCAATCAGTTCAGAAAGTGCAAGTTAAAGACCTCTAATAAATTAAATTAAACTATAGGCCAGTGCTAGACCTAGGGCTACATGTAATGTATAAAAAACATTATTTTATTATTGACTGTTCTAAATCACAGCACAGCTTAACTTAAAATGCAAAGTAAATGTATCGTCTTCACAAAATCATATAAACAATCTGTAGCGCCCTCTAATTTCGACTGAATTAAACAAAAGAATAATCCAAAAAGTTTGAGCTATGTATTGGTGACTTCATGGCAATAAAAAGAGAGCCTTCGGCGTAGCTAGGCAAACTATTCTTCAGTCATTTGTGGAGGTATAGCATACCACGTGGGCTGAGCCAAAAAGTTGTTACCTTACAATTGCGACGAAGTGTACATCTAATATGTTTAAAAATTTTATTCAACTTTACTAACTCAAGACATTTTTTAAAGTAAATATACAGGATATCTTTCCTCATATCAATAAGGTATCGATGAGTCGAATCTTAAGGAACTTTACTCTCATTAGTCTGTAGGAATTATTTGAAATAAAAAAAAATTATTACAAATAGCTCATATACGGTTGGAAAGGTGGTTTCTGACAGCTATGAAAAGTTACAATTCATTCATTTGCCAAACCATATGATATACAAGACTATATGTTAATTTGCTGTCACTTTCGGCAGTCAAAGAATTCACACAAACAGTTAGTTTTTAATCACCATGGTTAAAATTAGGAGGGATAGCCAGGACACTTACCATAGTAATAATACTGGAGTAGAAATTGTTTAGATAAGACACTATAAAACATACAAACATCACTATTAAGGACAAACTTAACGTTTAACCTTAGCGTGTTTAAGTATCAGCTGTTTTTACATTATTTAAACACAAACACATAGAAATAATCGTTTGAATGAAATATATCTGGTTAATTACATGCTTAACAATATTGGCATACTCTGACAAGTGTATGTATATATATAAAGCAAAATGATGTCAATATCATATTATTGATACTTTTACAATGATTGCGATTTTATTTTGGACTAGATAAAACAAATTATTATTGTTCCTACTATAATTATTCAATTTCAACTTTGTCAGTGTCTTCTAGCAAATTATAACAATGGATTAAATATCCAAGCTATTTTTACAGTTGTTAAGTACAGCTATAGCTGCATCTAAACATAAGATTCTTTAAATTAAAAATGTCACTTGGACACAAGAATCAAACCCAGGGTCTTTGGATAGTTAAGCCACTGCTCTTACCACTAGACTATCCAGGAGTTGTCGGGAGCACAGGGTCATTCTTCACTCATACTTTAAGGCAGTTCCTGTGATGGACTTTCGAAGCTTGCTAGCAACATATTAGCTATAAATCAAGATTGCAGGCTTTCAGATAACGTACAGTAGCTCTATGGCTTCTTTGGTGCTGACTGACAGCTCACAGCTGACTTCTGACAGTCAACATTTAGGTATATACCTACATTTTGACTTTCAAAAGTGACAGATGCTAAACACATGTTTCTGCAAATCATAAGGTTCAGCGTAGGGATACATAATTTGGTCTGATAACTTTTCAAAGCTGTCAGTTAGCACCTAAGAAGTCATGGGGCTACTGTAGCAAGCTTCTACTCAGGTTGCTCATATGTAGTTGACAATTTTCCGCACGTTCATTACAGACTCTTTCCTTAAAATATGAGAGAGGAATGAGCCTAGACATGGGATGACTCCTGGATAGCTCTTTGGTTAGAACATTTTCGTGTTCAGACAATGATACCTGGTTCAATTGCCATGTCCAGGTGTCATTTTTCAATTTAAATAAAATGAAAACTATAATAAATTCAGCCAAAGGCTATAACCTAGCTTTCCTCAATTATTTAAAAATATTCACTAACTCTTTTAGTAATCTTAACTCATACTTTTGAACGGATTTCTTATAAAAAAAAATTGAGTTAGTGTTTTAATCCACCATATATATATATATATTTTATTAAACTTAATCACTAACATCTTTTTGAAAATAAATTATTCACACTAAAACCTTAGTTCCCATTTGTTCTGTACAAAATTATCAATAAATAGGTAGCCAATAGCAGTCATATTCACCTGTAGTGTTCCATTTTGTTATTAGGTGTGTTCCAACCTGCTCGGATATACTTTTAGTTACACAGTCTGTTATTCACCGGTATCTACTTTATAGTTGTTTGCTTACTTTTAGTAGGTACACATATTTATAATGTATACAATATAATTTCCCAGACATATTGTCCATCCCTTCACTTTTTTCCTCATACTATGCATAGAAAACATTATTTGTGATCAGTTAAATAATTATGTTTTTATTATTAGACTTTAATAAACACAAGCCTACACACCTCGATTCATATAAATGAGAGGGGTGAAGAGGGGTAGAGCACATACCCTAGTACATCCTTATCTTCCCTTTTCCTGGTTGCACCATTGACACATTTAAAAGGAATTTTGACTAATCAATAAAATATCACAATTTATGAAATTTGAAAATATCCTGGACTCAATAAAAAATACACTCAAGAAACTTAGAATATGTTATAAAAAAGGGATTCAGAAATATAGTATTTTGGAATAGGTCTACTCATTTAAATGAGTAAAAAAGCCTTAGTAAACATAGGTCTGCAAATGAACTCACACAGAGAAACATAGGCAATTTTGTCTTTCGATAATAAAAATAGCTAAAATTAAAAATGAAATGTTATTTGGATTTACATAGGACAAATTTATTACTATATCACAACAAAAGATGTTCTACGCCAGGCGTGGTAAACTCATTGGATCATAAGGGCCACATTGAAAGATGAAAATACAGATGGCCCCACATCACAGAAAATTCAACATTGTCACTAAGTTTAATACATCAATTTTAAAATTCTTATTACTATAGAAAGGAAATTAAGATAATGTAGAATTTAAGACTGACTTTAATTATTTTGCAGAAAAATTGAAACTCTTTTATCTAGTAAAGGAATGAGTGTTGGGCCTTAAATCTTGTTTTGAAGTCACTTTCATAATTAATTACAAATGCGTGTCCATAAGCTATGGTTTCTCACGTGTTTTGTTTCTCTTCATAAGAGAAAACAGCACTCTTTTAATTGAGGTACTGCCAAAAATTGTCAATATTTTGATTTAAATTAACTTTTGCTAATCATGTAAAGGGTAAACACTCAGTACACTAAACTTACTGACTAGCTTTGCTCAAATAATGCCCGATTTCCAAATGTAATAATCTCACATGATGTAACTACAACATTTATAAGATGATGGATTGGGCTACATTGAATAATGAATAATGGTTCAACAAAAGGTCCGTGGGTCACACACAATTAAGGATCAGGCTACATTCGGCCCACGGGTCGTAAGTTTGATATACCTATTCTGCATGTTGTCCTACCATTTGTCACACAAAATTTCACATCATTATATTAGACTTGCGTGTTCTTAGACTAATCCATGACTTTATTTGAATCATCCAACAAGAATTTTCAACTTGCTGTTGTATTTTTTTCAGGTATTTAACCATGCACTTTCTAGACCGACTGATTATATCATCACATGATTTAAAAACTAACTTAAATCTAAAACAGACACAGCATCTAGTCCTTTGCTGTTAATTCATTACTGTGAAAGGGGAATCCCACATTCTACCAATTATAAATTTTTCAGCCATGCCTGGAATCTAACCCGGGACCCTTAGCTCGGTAGGTATACACGCTATCGACTGGGCTAAACTGTCAGACAACTTTCTGTTGTAAGTCTGATAGCTCATTTGTTGTAGGCGAATACATTAAACTGTTTACGTATGCCTATACAAAAATGCCCAAAGGGTTAAGGTCAGGTCATGTGAGGAAGTGGGGGTTTCGGCATGTGTATCAAACTTATCAACCTATATATCTTATATTTAATGTCTCATTGAGGTGATATAGTGAAAGTTAATTTAATTATATTAGAAGATTCTAAATGTATTAACCCTATTTTTAACCATCTGTATATTAATACTAATTATTTAAAAGCCTAAATCATTTACTATCACACAGGCATAGTCAGATTAATGCTTGATGAGTTTCAACTAAATTGTCCAAGTTAGGATCAGATAAAGTCAGTGCGACTGTCATGCTTGAGCTGGCCTTAATCTGATTTGTATCCTTTGTACCATATAGTTTTGTTAGAGTTGACTCACTTTTGTATATAGTGGAAGGAAATTATTTATGTGGGATGTTTTGAATTATTATGTTTACAATAGTCAAAAATTTGTAACAATCATAATAATATAAAGTTAAATTTGTTTGCATAATTCCTCCTTGAAATGTAAAGAAGAATATCTCCAAAGTTCAACATTGTACCCATAATGACACAGCAAACAGTGGTTTGGTAAATGCTGTTATACAGTAATTAGCCTATTTTTTCAGAATATTCGCAGTTATTTTGACCTGGTCTTAAAACTTACTATGGACATACAAACTATTGTAAATCTATTCATTTATTTTATTCCACAAACCATTATTTGAAGATAGTTTTCATTACTTACTAAACTTCAGACCAAATCAATAACACAAGGGGGCACCATACAA
>CABEEJ010000824.1:6626-30926 GCA_901482245.1 Timema douglasi
CCCCCCCCCCAATACACCCAGGCATAATTCCAACCTCGGACTCACAATCCCCAGTAATTTAGACTGCGCAAGAATGACACCCCTTATCACTTGCTAACTGCTATAGATCACAAGAGAACTAAGCTGTAAATTCTCTTTTACAGAAATTGCTCCTGATTCAGGATATGTATCATTGCAAAAAGGAGATAAAGGTGTTCTACAAGGCCAGACGATCTTTGTACAACAGGTATTTGACTCACAAACCACATTATCCTTTTTTTTATGTGTGTGTGTGTACCCTTTTTGGAAGACTTGTTGCCTGCTACCTCGGAGAAATGTGCTTTGTCCTGGGAAACTGTGCTCACATCAGAAGACCAGGTAGGTGTAGTAAATGTGGGTATTTTGATTCACAGGGCTCCCAGTCATTTTACACCCCCGGGTTTGTTGAAGCTCTGGTAAATTCTACACCCTTACTGCGACCAGTCAGTATCACCCCCACTACCAACCTCCAACGAGTGTTCCAGCAGGTAAACCAGAACATTGCATCCACTAATGTTCATGAACTCCCTTCACGCTTAGGCCTTTTGATAACAGTAATTGGCTAGTTGGTTTTTTTGATATTTCTTGGGTATTTTGTAGTGGTAGTGGGATAGTTGTCTTTTTGGTTCATGGTTTCCTAACTTTGATCGTATGTAATGTACACTTTTGCATTTGAATGTTGAGAAGTCTTTACTTAACCTAACTTGGTAACTTTAAAACACTTCACCTTTCTAAAAACTTATCTCAATAAGAATGCGTATTTTGTCAATTCTTCTCATGTGATACAGAAAGCTAATATATTTATTGGTAAATTTATATTTTATTTGATTGGTAATTACTCGTTTATCGCATTGACATTTTATATTTGGGCTCTACTAGTAATCAAATCAAAAGTTTGAGCCTTTATTAGAAACTCAGGGTTGAAATTGACAGCTTTATTGGCTTAGCCAATTCTAGCTTGTGTATAGGTATTGTATGTCTTGTGGTGACTAGGGACACCCAATTTAGTCGAAAATTTATGCTGGATTTTGTCAATTTCTTTATAGGATCACTTTGTTATTTTTTCACTATATTCCTTCTTGATTTTGTCAACTTTTGAGCTTCGGTTTAGTTTTTAAAGGAATTTAAATATAGAATCATTATGTTTTTTTAGTCGTATCATCATAATATATTCATACAATGGCCAGGAACATAAGCCTCTCCGACATATCCTTTCTACCCATCAACCTCTCCTCCTCCGCCATGAGCCAGTCTTCTCCTCTACAATTCTCTGCACTCCCTTCAGCCACCTATCCCTTGGTCTTCCTTTTGTTCTTCTGCTCCCCGCTTTAATATCCAGCATCTTTGTTGGTATCTTCTCCTCCTCCATTCTCCATTCCGTCCTTCACAGGATCCTCCTTATTTATTTATCTTGCCTGGGAGACCTGGTGGTCTAGGGGTAAGGTGTCGGACTTCTGTGCTGGCGGCCGGGGTTCAATCCTCAGTCCCGGCACAGATCTATCTGATTACCAAACCCTTCCTTCACCTCTGACAAGACATCTTGTGAATGTGAGGAATGCCAGGCCTCCGCCGTGGTTCGGATTCCACGTTAAACTGTAGGTCCTTCATTTCATCTCACAATCACCCTACCATTACACATTAGCGTAAGTGCGTATAAACCGAACAGGTAGTAAGACGCGGTGCTAATAATAATAATATTTATCTTGCCCTTTTTCATCCTATCCATTCTTGTCACTCCTGCTTCTCAAAAAGGTCATTTCACCACCCATGTTCCTGCTTCACGTGTCAATATTGGTACATAGCGCATATGTAGTAGTTGTATAGATTAGATAATACAGTACACATTAACCAACAATTTAAGGTGAATCAGCAAATGTGAGAGATGTCATTTAACTCCATGCTAATATGGATTATACGAGTTATTCTGTCTGCCATTATGTTCCCGTGGACAAAAAATGTTCTTTCAAGTTCAGCATTAATAGAGGAATCCATAAGTTGTTCACATACTTCAACACATTTGGAGTAATCTACTGTCATCGTTATACAGATTCACGTTCGGCATACCCTTGAGAAACTAGGTCTATGAACACAATATATTCTTGTACATATTCATCCCTTAACAATTTTTTCAACTATCTCACAAATTTGATGGTTTTCCAAGGAGCTTTGCAAAATGTCCTTTGAATTTAACAGTTTGCCAAGAGACGAAATGAGATGTTACACAAATTCTTTAATTATATCTCAATAAGGAAAACATCTTTTCGCTCTATGAGGAAATTCTTTAATTACTAATTGGTGAAGTTGGATGTTAAATGTGCCTAATTTATGTTCACAAGGGGGAAAATCAAGTTTGAAAAAGTTTTCCAAAGAAGAAACGTCCATCTTCCATTTCATTTCCTTGCGGACCTATAAAAGGGACCAACACAATATGGCTTTTACAATAAAAAGAACACAATTCACACTTTACACTGCTGCAAATGGACAAAGAGGTAATGGTTGCCTCTTAAAGAAAATAGATCGTCTCCACACTTTTATATGTATCTAGCTATCTTTCCTATATCTTCTTCGAAATATAATACAATAATCAATTTTGTATTTCAAAGTATGGCACTACGTAAAAAAAAAGTATGTTTGCTTAGAGCTCGTAAACTTTACTTTTATATCCATTAATGTTTCCAGCCTGTAGCAGGGTCTGTTTTTATTAAATCCCTTTATTTTCCACTTCTTGCTTGATAGGCCTATCATAGCTTCATATGCCTTATGCTGTAAGAATGGAACAGACACCACTTTCACTCCTCAGCCGTTAATTCATCACTTTAAAATGGCAAACCCACATTTCACCACTGATACAGTTTTCCATCTTGCTGGAAATCAAACCTTAGCTCGGTTAGTTAGTTAGTTCATAAACTATTAATTTTATACCCGTCTCGGTGGAGTAGTTGGCTAACACGCTTAACGTGTTGAGCCCGACTGCTGAAGATGGGGAGATCGAGGTTCGAATCTTTGTCGGGTGAACTGGGGGTGGTTTTCCCTAAATGTTTTTCCACTCTCCCTCCACGCAAATGTGGGTTCACTTCCTCTAATTCAACCTACCTAATCCATTAGAGTAATTAGTACTTAAAGCGTATAACCCGAACGGGTAGTAAGACGCGATGCTAAATATTATTATTATTATTAATAATTTTATAAAAATATTCTCCAAATTAAGTTGTTTTAGTCCCACTACTTAACATTGATAGTTTTTTTGTATTTCAAATAGCAGCGTATATATGATCAATGTTGAGAAATGTCTGCTTCTCTAAAGTGTCATCAAAGTCATTTTCATGGGAAAACGAGAATAGCCATCTGTTTTTTTAATGCTAAACAATGCCTAGTTATAAAATTTAAAAAAATAGCATTAGTGGATTTTGAGAAGATTGATTTGATCTCTTTTTTGCTCTTCACTAAACTACCTTTAATTTTAGGGTTAGATATATAGTTCCAAAATAACCTCGAGGGAGCCTTATAAAAGCCCTTACCAAGTTTTAGCCCGATTGGTGAAATAGTTTCAGCTCTAGGCTGAGCTCTAGACAAACAGATGGCATAACGAGAACCACTTTTTGGTTTCAGGGTGTCATAAAACTTTGACATATATTAAAATCTCGAGTTTGATTTTTTTGGTCAATCATAATACTTGTATATATAGTTGAGGGGTCGAGAGAAAATAACTCGGATGGAAGTGTGCTATGGATGAAAAAAAACTTATCCCTTTTAGTGCCGCACCTATTCCAGTATTCGTGCGCAACTAGTGCTAGAGGCCTGTTAGGTTTTGTGTGTGCATAATGCCAAAGCTATTTTCTTATTTTTGTGAGGGTTTGCAAGAAAATTCACCAAACCTTTATTTATAATAGTATTCTTTTGATTTTTCTATCATCATAATCCATGTGTACTGTTCTTTAATAATAATAAATTAATACAATATAATTAAAATTATTTAATCTCTAAATTTTAATTTTTAATTTTCTTATTTTTTCATAAATATTGTTAATTAACACATTTAAAAAAGATATATATATATATATATATATATATATATACATTTCAATATTATTTTGTTGTAGTCCATTTAGTTTTATACAAGAAAATAAAGTTTTGAATATATATAATTATAAATTGAAATTACAGGAATTTTTATCTGATATCCTACATTAGAAATTTTTGGGCCGTTATTGCTTACCTTACAGCATGATTTATTATATAGCTTACATCATGAATAAATATTTAGGCATACACATAATGAATGCGTTTTTCAAAAAACCTTTTTTAATGAATTATTTCATATTAAACATTAAACAAATATATAATATAGATTTATAAAGTTGTTATGCTTATGCATTGGTAAAGAAATCTTTAATTCACATGACATAATATGAAAATCTAAATTTTATATATTTCTAAACTTGGAACAATTTAACCCGTATATTTGAAAAATGCTTACAAAACTATTTACATCATTATGAATATAAGCCACGCTTATATTCATGTTTAAATAACAAAATTAACCATTTTAAAACCATTTAAAATCTTGATTATAAAATTTTGTGAATATATTTAGTTTTGTTTTATTTTGCATTAATATATAATCAAAAGTTCTACAGTGATTTTTAAATATGTTTCGATGATAATCTTAATCGGTTTGATTAAAAGTTTATAAACCCTCATCTCAGTTAATGTTGGTCTCGCTTCTTATTGGTGGCTTAGCTAAACATAATTCTAAGATTAACTTAACAACCAGCCCACAGGTCATTAATTTCCCCCTACCTGCATGAATGAATGCTATTATGAACTGATTTGTACCAATATATGATAACATTGAGCTACTAATGTATGTGATATGGGACATTTAGCCTCTCACACTTACATACTTTTTACTTGTTATACCTTTTACATGTTCCTATCTATGTGTCCTATCATTCTTTACCATTTTCCTTTCTCTCCCCTTTTGTTTGTTGGTTTTCTCTTTTAGGAAGTTGATTTGCGCGTTTCACACTCCTCCCTGATGAGTTCCGATAGAATGAAACCTAGTTCGGGGGATTGGGCGGTGTCGATCAATTTTCTTTAAGAGGCAACCATTACCTCTTTGTCCATTGGCAGCAGTGTAAAGTGTGAACTGTGTTCTTCTTTTCATTGTAAAGGCCATATTGTGTTTGTCTCCCTTTAATAAGTTTCTATCCACCTTTCCTGTACCTTCTTCCAAATATAATACAATTACCTCATAAAGCAAAAAGAGGTTTTCCTTATTGAGTTATACTACTTTTTAAGATCTGTATTTTATGATTCAGGATTTTACGATAAATCAGGTTTCCCTATCAATAACCCTGTGCCGTGTCTTAGAACGAGAGTGTAGGTGACAGTAGTGACGGTGGCATTATGTTCAGCAGCAAGGCACGGGTCTGGTGACGAGTGGGTTCACTCTGACCCCGGTGTTCCAACAAGTATCGGGATCCCAGCAGGAGCAGTCCCAGTCACAGCAGCAGCTGTACGTGGCCACCAACTACCAGCCAGGGGCCACTGCCCACATGTTGATTCAACAACCACAGTCGGGCTCATCGCAACAGACGGTGTGTTGCATGTTATAGGAGAGCTTATACCCGGGGGCAGAACAGGAGGAGATTATCTCTCCAGACATACATAACCTCTTCTTACCTGCAAAAGCTTTTAAAAACTTGCAGTCGTATTTTATTTTCGGGTAAATTGTCACTAGGAATGGAATTCTGGAATCCCTTGAATCATAAAGGATATTCAAGATTCGAGAAAAGATAGGATTCAATATTTAAATTAATTAATTGATATATACAATTTTTATTTCAAATTTATAATTTGAATCTGTTTTATAACTCTTTAACACTAATTATTATTATTATTAGCACCGCGTCTTACTACCCGTTCGGGTTATACGCATTTACGCTAATGTGTAATGGTAGGGTGATTGTGAGATGAAATGAAGGACCTACAGTTTAACGTGGGATCCGAACCACGGTGGAGGCCTGGCATTCCCCACATTCACAAGATGTCTTGTCAGAGGTGAAGGAAGGGTTTGGTAATCAGATAAATCGGTTCTGGGGCCGAGGATTGAACCCCGGCCGCCAGCATAGAAGTCTGACACCTTACCCCTAGACCGCCAGGTCACCAACACTACTTATTGATGGTTCAAATTCAACATAGGAAAAACTTAAAAAAAACAGTTCCCAGACCATTAATTTAACACTTGTCTGAATGCATTATAATGGGCTGATGCTGATCGCCGATATGATCATCATGATCAACATGATCAACATGTTGTTCACCAATTCTTAAAATTGATATTTTGTGAATAATCTGCACATTGTAGTCAATGGTGACTCACCATTGTTAAGTTATCGGCAGACAGCCTTCTCATTTGGTCTGAGGTTAGGGGGTAGAGGCAGGTGACTGCTAGTGACTAAACAGTTACTTTTTTCATCAATAACAAGGATATTGAGAATAGAAAGGTCATTAAGTCCCAATGGTTGTGTGAAGTTCACTCAAATCAATGTTTGGCTATTTTATACTGTTTTATTCTTGAAAAATATTATATTTGGTTTATTTATATAACTCTATGCAATACAATGAGTTATAAAATTATTTTCTTGCACAAATTGTATGTAATATTTCATTTTAATCCAATATTATCCTCTATTGTTCTAGCATGTTATCCCGTGTGTGGTGGCAGGGTCCACCACTCCTGGTGTGGTGTCCGTAAGCTTGGTGCCAAGCCAAACCTCTGAAGCCAAGAAACTAAGCCCAGAGGAGGCTGAGAAAGAGAAGACGATTCAGCCGGACGAGAAAATGGATCCTTCTTCTCTTACTAGCCAGGAGATACAGGCTCATTTATCCTCCAAACCTTCCAATGTACTCTCGGAACACCACGACGTTACCCAAGCTCATTCCCCGTCCCCCCAACCCTCTACACCGGCCGCTGACGTCCATCGTGCGACCCAAGACTCGCAGACCGTAAGTCATGAGACATCAGACATACCTTCTAATGCTTCCAATTGCAATTTGGCTTCTGACAGTCATGCAACGGCTTCTAATGCTAACCATAACGCTAACGTAGTGTCTGGCACATTAGGCAACACACTCAGCAACAGTGTGCCTTACGCAGCAGCTTCCCAACCCTCACATATGATAGCCGCTACAGGTTTCTCCTATCCACAATCTATGGAACCCCTCTCTTGCGCTCAACCCCCTGTCATTATTTTGCAGCACCCTCCCACGGCTTATGTTTTAGCCAGTAAACCCACTTCTGCAACTGTGGTGAAGTATCTGTCCTTACCAACCGATGGACAGTCCCAAGGAACCGAGAGTTTTACATCGACCCCGAATCAGACTCCTGCACCAACCCCCAACCCCCCCTCAACTCCTGTCCCAGGTACGGCCTCCAATGAACCACCACACTTTACTACAGAGCAGGGGATTCAAGAACTAGTCAGTCAATTGTATGTCAATGATGAAAGGAAAATCTCCATGGGATCACAGATTAGCGCGTCCGGCTCAGAAGAGCAATACCAGCAGGGTATCTTGTCTGAACCTCCAGACTGTCGGGTGATGCAACAGAATCAACCATATAATGTTTCAGACCAAACATCCAATTCCCAGTTTTATGGTCAACAAGCTGATGATCATTCAAACATAAATGAACAAACAGTAAACTCACAAGTATCTCAGCAGCAAAATAACAACAATCAAACAATTCCACAAAAGGAATTGCAGACAAATATCAATGAGCACTCGTTAAATCCACAAGTATTCCAACAGCAGCAGCCAGCGGATATTCAAGGACTATCCCAAACTAATCAACAGCCAAATGTTGGTCATTTGCCGCAAAATTCACAAGTATTCCAACAACAGCAGCCAGCGGATATTCAAGGACTATCCCAAACTAATCAACAGCCAAAATATTGGTCATTTGCCGCAAAATCCACAAGTATTCCAACAACAGCAGCCAGCGGATATTCAAGGACTATCTCAATCTAATCAACAGCCAAATATTGGTCAATTGCCGCAAAATTCACAAGTATTCCAACAACAGCAGCCAGCGGATATTCAAGGACTATCTCAATCTAATCAACAGCAAAGTATTGGTCAGCTGCCGCAAAATTCACAAGTATTCCAACAACAGCAGCCAGCGGATATTCAAGGACTATCTCAAGCTAATCAACAGCAAAGTATTGGTCAGCTGCCGCAAAATGAACAAGTATTCCAACAACAGCAGCCAGCGGATATTCAAGGACTATCTCAAGCTAATCAACAGCAAAGTATTGGTCAGCTGCCGCTAAATTCACAATATTTTCAACAAAACACAAATAACGATCAAGAAAATCCACAAACTAATCAACCCTCTAATATAACGGGGCAGTTATTAAATTCACAAATATACTATAAACAACCTAACACCCAAGGAATTCCACAGAATAATTTGCAATCAAATTTTGGTGGACAGGCATTTAATTCTCATCAATTCCAACAACCGAACGATCATGACCTCTCCCAAACTAGTCAGTTAAATATGGCTGAGCAGCCATTAAATTCACGAATATACCAACAACCACCAAATAATCAAGTAGTTCCTCAAAGCAATAATCAGTCCGATATAACTGATAGTTCATTAAATTCGCAAGTATTACATAAAACATCATTAGGTCAAGGTATTCCACACCAAATTAGTCAACAGTCAAATATGTCTGAACAACCATTAATTGCCCAGGAATTCCAACATCAACTAAATAATCAAGGAATTGCTCAAGCTAATCAACAGCCAATTATAGCAGAGCATCAATTTAACTTGCAAACATTTCAACAACAAAATAATAATCAAGGCATTACACAAATTAACCAAATCTCAAATATACCCTCTCATCTGACAGACGATCAGGGTTTCCCACAAATTAACCAGAAGACAAGTTTCTGTCAGCAACCATTAACTTCCCAGGCATTGCATCAGTCAACTCAAGTTACACAGCAAGGTAGCTCACAAAACTCCAATGTTTCACTAACTCAACAATCTTTTGTCAAGACGCCAATTGAAATGTGTTCCACCCACGCATCCGAACAACTATCAAGTGTTAGTGTACACTCAAATATTGATTATTTGCAAAGTTCTCAAAATCTATCCACGGAACAGCAATACAATCAAGAAAATCAGACATTGTCTTCGATCAATGTAACTGCCAATATGAGTCGACATTTTGAAATCCAATCTGGTGACCCAAATATTCAACAGAACCCGCCCAAAGTTGAACAGTTGAGTTCAGACACAGTTTCGCAGCATCAACCAACGCAACCACTAGGTGTTAAACCAGCTGCTCATATGCATCAATCAGGGCTGACACAAAAAGATCAACCTCTGATGCACGCAAACCATTCAAATCAAGAGATTCAACTAATTGCACAACAAACCATTACTCTTCAGGAGCAGTCTAGTCAGATAAACATGCGACATTCCCAAAATGACCAATCGAATCAAGTCAGTTCGCAATTGAGTCAACATGAAATTCCTCGAGAAACCCGCAAAGAAAGTATATTAACATTACAACAGTCTCAAAATCAGTCAAATACCCCATCCCTTCAACAAACCGATGAACTACTAAATGATCGGTCGACTACATCTCGGGATAGACAAAGCTTGGATGTTGAAGTAATGCCTGAAATTCCAGAGCACAGCACTCGACTGGCTTTTCCGCAGCAGGTGACACAGCCGGGCGAGCAACAGAGGTCCAGTTGTCAGTTGTCCGGAGGCCTGCCTACAGGTTCAGAAAGCTGCCACGCTTGTTTGTTGGAAGCAGGCTCCATAGATCTGGACAATGCCCCATCCAGACGGCTAAGTGAGCAGTCGACAGGCTCTCACTTGACGGTGGACGCCGGGTATACCTCCAGCGGGGCTCCCAGCAGGCAGGAGTCTCCTGACAGGAGCAAGGTCTGTTCACTTGGTGAACAACTTGTTAATTTTGTTGTTGTATTACTTCTTTAATAGGAGAGAAATGTTAACTATTGGGATTTAAACGTATTTTATATAATCTTACAATCTTTAAAATCTGCATCTAAAGAATTATACTTTATTGAAAGATGTCACACAGATATTTTTGAGTATTTTTAAAATTCATTACTATCTTTGGCTAAACTTGAAATATATATTGTTAGTGCCATTTTAAATATCTTTGTGAACATACTGTCTATATTTATAGTTATTATTTAACATAAAGATGTCCAATCATGATAATGACCCTGTAAACAAAGGAAAAATTGTGCCTAGCAGTTGTATTTAATTAAACATTGGAAAGACTCTAGAAAGGCTCACAGTTTTCTGGTGTTTTGGCATTGCCCTTCTATCCTCTTTTCCATGGTTGATTCAATATTGACCCTGTGATTATCATAAATAAATCAGGCCTTTACAATGAAAAGAAGAACACAGTTCTCACTTTACACTGCTGCCAATGGACAAAGAGGTAGTGGCTGCCTCTTAAAGAAAATTTATTGTCACCGCCCAATCCCCCTACCTAGGTTTCATTCTATCGGAACTCATCAGGGAGGAGTGTGAACCGCGCAACGCAACTTCCTAAAAGAGAAAACCAAAAAAACACAAAAAAGGAAAATGGTAAAAAATATTAGAACATTCTATTATTCTATTATTCTTTACCATTTTCCTTTTTTCTCCTTTTTTCTCCTTTTTTGTGTTTTTTTGGTTTTCTCTTTTAGGAAGTTGCGTTGCGCGTTTCACACTCCTCCCTGATGAGTTCCGATAGAATGAAACCTAGGTCGGGGGATTGGGCGGTGACGATCAATTTTCTTTAAGAGACATCCATTACCTCTTTGTCCATTGGCAGCAGTGTAAAGTGTGAACTGTGTTCTTCTTTTCATTGTAAAGGCCATATTGTGTTTGTCCCCCTTTTATATGTTTCTCTCCACCTTCCCTGTACCTTATTCCAAATATAATACATAAATAAATCAGTAATCCGTTGATAATTTTCACTATATAAACTTGACCAGTTAAGTTGAATAATTCTTGCAAACTAATACTTATAAACAAAATGCTAAATAATATTTCACTAGCGACAGATTAAAATTTATTTATATCCAGAATTGTTTTTTTTTTGTTTTTTTCAATACAATTTAGTATGTAAATATTCTAAAACATTTTATTCATCTTATAGTAATTAAAAATGTTAGGGGAGTGATTCAACAATAATTAACATTTCTCATCTTATTAAACGTTAACTGTTCTTTATTTTAAGGAGGGGAATGTTTGTTTACTGTCTTTTGGAAGGGTAGATATTTATGAAATGTTATTTCTGTAAATGGTTGCGCCTCTTTTAATGTCCCCTTCACCAGCTCATTTTATCAAACTTCCATTTTCTAAAACCTTTTTTGTTTTAAATCGTAATGGTTATGTTTTATTTTGGTTTGGAAGTATTTTCATTTGTTTTCTTTCATTTTGACTTTTTAAATCAATCCTAACACAATATAAATCTCATAATTTTAATGTTCTCTTTTGTTTTTGGAAGGATTTTCTTTTAATTTCTACCCTTGTTATTAGGACTAAGGAAAGGCCAGATTGCGTCAACTTTCTTCAGTCCGGCTTGCATTCCACTGTACTATGGCTGAAATATTGCACTTTATTTCTCAAACTCTGCATGTTTTAATATGATCATTAATATATCTGAAATGATTTGTTATGTTGATTGCTACATATTCAGGGTGTGCACTAATTAGAAAAAACTAAAATATTCTTGAATTAGGAAGTATTAAGACGGTTGGGCAAAAGAGGATAATTAACGGATAATTTCCCCCTTAGTAGTTTTTAACATAAGTTGGGCCCAGTGGCTAAATCATTTACAATACACGGAAATAAATAAAACTAAACTAATGAGTGAAAATTGAGTAAAGACAATTTACACACGGGGGAAAAAATTAAAAAATTGAGTAGAATCCAATGTACATGTATGACATCTTCTGCCTTTCTTCTGACTTCTATAGTATAAAAATACACACGCAAATTAAAATAATAAGGTTTTTATATCCCGAAGAGAAAACAATAGAAACAAGATGTAAAATTCATATTTATCAGTTTATTCATTTTTAGGGCATGTTTTCGAGATTCGCCTGGTATCACTGTTTACAATGAAAGTGTTTTCGCAGTACAGGTATCGTGGCTTGTTACGGGCGTATATGACCAAGACGATACTGAACCTAAGTTTCTTAACACTTTCCTTGGCCAGACTAAATATCCTGGTTTCAACCGTTATCTTGAGAACTAGGTGCTTATTTCACAGCGTGACCATTTTGGTTAGACTTTAATGAGTATAACTTTGTAGTCAATAGCGTTTAACTTGTATGTAAATTAAAATGAACATCATCCGCCCCAGTGGCCTAGTTAGCTAATGTGCTAGTTTCTTGATGTGCCGAGGACAGGGAGATCAAGGTTTTAATCTCGCTCGGGTGAACTGGGGGTGGTTTTCCCTTAATAGCTATCCACTCTTCCTCCACGCAAATACGGGTTCATTTCCTATATATTCAACCTTCCCAATTCCTAAACCATTAGTGTAATTAGTACTTAAGCGTATAACCTGAATGAGTCGTAATATGCAGTGCTAAGTGTAAGTATAAAATGAATGTCAATTACCAGCTGAAATATATGGCGTTAAATAGTGTTTATTACTGACAAGTAAAAACAAAAAAATAATATTGTCAAATCCTAGCATACTGTTCATACCCCTTGTTCTTCATATTCTTTTGGGAATTTTTTAAAACTAATATGTATCTATAGTTATTTACTATCTATTATTTATGAAAGGTACTTGAAAAACATTTAGCTATTAATAAAAGAAATAAAATACAACTTGAATTAAGTCTATTTACCTTTATATATAGATATATATATATATATAGATATATATATATAGAGATATATATATATATATATATATATACACCCACCTCGGTGGTGTAGTTGGCTAACACGCTAGTCGTGCTGTGCTCGACTGCTGAGGACGGGGAGAATCGAGGTTCAAATCTTGGTCGGGTGAACTGGGGGTAGTTTTTCCTAAATGGTTTTCCATTCTCCCCCCATGCAAATGCGGGTTCACTTCCTCTAATTTAACCTTCCTAATTCCTAATCCATCAGCGTAATTAGTACTAAGAGCGTATAACCCGAACGAGTAGTAAGACGCGGTGCTAAATAATAAATAATTATACACACACACACACGTTCATGTTTTCTCTATGCCATGTTTTATAGCATAATTTAACAGGATATGTTGTCAAAATTAGCACCAATCTATCTAAGAATAAAATTAAATGGTACTTTTATATTAACTCTAGCCCAACCATGATTTTTATTTATAAAAATCAACTCGGTTGTTTTTGCGCTCCACCTTGGTCAGAGCCACTTGGTCATTTACACCCGATACCAAGACGTAACCAATTCATTTGCGAAAACTCGCCTCTTTAATTTGTTGTTGAATATGAAATGAACACATTTGGATTCTTTATTAGAGGCAGAATCACATTTTCTATATTACTTTTACCCTTTGTGACAAATTCTCTACTTGAATCTTAATTTTCTCAAGAAATCTGAGGAGCTATTATATTATTTAACTGTTCTTTATTTTCTGTCTGCTTGTTATGGATTGCGTGCATGTTTTTTTGTTTGTTTTTTTAATTTGGTGGTCATCTTGTTTGTAAAAAATAGTAAAGTTTGGGTACAAAGCTATCTATATTTGTAATAAAATATTGGTTTCATTTTAATATTAGAAAAAAATTGGGAGCGTGTTTTTACATGGCTAGTTGTTGCAGGGGTAGTTTAAGCTGTCTCACAAATCATTAACACATTACGGCATGTTTAATAAGTATCAACAGATCTTCAAAGTGTAGGGGACTAGAGTTTATTCAAACAAATGTTTTTGAATTAATGCACTTTTATACTAAAAATTATATGAATCTTTATTGTATTCTCTAGCTTGTCTGTGTGTTTTTGGCTACTGATTTTTACAAATACATAATTCACTTTATTGTTGTGGCTTAAGCCTATTCGGAAATGTGTTAATATTGTTCTTAACTTTATGTTTTAAAAATGTTTGGTTATGAAAACCAGCTTCATTTGGCTCCAAAGAACAATAGACCTGAAGAACTTGACATTCTCTCCCCTCTGCCCCACACTGTATTCTGCAATAATTTAACTAGCATTACCGTGCAAGCTTTTTTTCTCCATACTGCGATGAAATTCTCCACAAGGGCAGGAGATCTAACTCGATATCATAAATTCTACTTCTTTTTTAAAAATACAGTTTGCCCCCCAACCCCAACCTTCTAAATATGGTCCAGCACACGGTGATTGGAATTCAGTATACAATTGTTTTAGTATTTCCAATATAAGTACAGTCGAGAACGAACTTGGTCAATAAATAATCAGGAAATACCAGAGAATGACCTGGATTTTCTCAAACTCGTTCATATAAATGTAAAATAAATTTGACTTAAAAATAATTCACAAATTATTGAAGCAAAACACCGTAAACACAAAAACACATTTAGACGCTAGCTTTTGCCAACTACAAGAGGCTTCCTCCAGAGTTGAGCTGTGCTTTGGTGAAAACTAGTTTGTAAAGTGGTTTTTTTCGTAATAGTGTTTTGTCTCGACAATATCTACTACAGCACTACCCAGGTAAGTGTGTGAATTATCCTTCTTAATTCTAACCATTTTTTCTTTCACAAATCATGTTCGCTTGGACCAAATAAACTACAATAAAAGTTAATGAACATTTTTTAGCACAATGTCATTTAAACCACAGAAACAATTTCTAGAATTTTAAATACATATATAGATCAATATGTGTTATAGTTGTTGAAATGTTAAAACATCCCACTTCTCTGGGAAAGTTGTTAAAGAATAATCGAATCGGTCCTTTGTAAAACCACATGAGTCACTAGTGTAACAAAATTTTCATTTTTTGAATAGCAACTTACACACACTCCTCAGTTAACAAAAAAGTAGAAACATATTTTGTGTGATATTCCTTTAAAAAACAAATAAGAAAAAAATTTAAATAAACAGAATTAAAATGCCATATACAACAGAAAATATTGTTTATATAGTATATTCTTTTACTTATTCATCATCTACCAGCTCTATTTCTAGGACCTTAGAGTGAGTAGGCCACTGCATTAGTTTATTATAAAAATATACATGCTTGTGTGAGATGTATTGAAGAATCTTTTTTATGTCCTGCATATTTTTTTCATAAATGGTCACTGATGAAATATCTGCTCTCTCTGTAGGCAGTGGTAGTATCTTGGTCGATTTTCAAAGCTTAGATAAATGTGTCTTTAATCCACAAATATACGATGATACACCCACAACTTTGGGAGACTTGGCATCGTAGGTAAACATCACGAAGCTTGTAATGCCAAAATACGCCTTCTGATCTTTAGGAATACCTTTTCCCCGAGAAGCAACGGACAATGTGTTTTTCTTAAAATACACCAATGCTTGAAATTTAATATATCATCATGTTTAACTTCTGTTACTATAAATGTATTCTGTTTGCTTGATTTAACCATCAGTTCAGTGTACTCACAAGGTTCAAAGATGCTGTCAGCGCGCCGAATCAGTCGCTTTGCTACTCCAAAATCAGACATCTTGCCAAGTACTGAGCAAGCCACGTTTAAAGTGTTTAGTGGTAAAACCGCATGCGACCAGAAATGATGTAGTGTTCATTGGTAAAACCACATGAGTCAAGGACTGGTGTTGTTTAGAAAGTAAGTCAAGGTTGTATGCTCCTAGATAATGCAGAGTTAATGCATGGACCGAAGTTATTTTGACACGAAATGAAGTGTCTACCCCTAGTGGTTGCTATAGTAACAGTAACTCATTTTCAATAAAATGTGGACTCGTGTGAGTTTACAAATGACCAATTCAATTATTTAGAAGCATTTAGCCACACAAAGTATGTCCAGAATTAAGTAAATAAGCATAGGTAGCACTAGATCAAATTAGACAAACAATATAAGTTTTTCTTTGATACTTGATTTCCCCAAATTATGCCAAATTCTCATGTATTTCTATGATGATTATAAAAATAAGAACAGGGTTGCATAGCATTATATATAGGGTACAGTTCCCTTACCAGATTGATTTTAGTTTATATAAAAACTTAAATAAGTTAAACGGTTGTTTAGGTTTCAATTTTGATTCTGATTTGAATATATATCTTTTTCACACACCACGTCTTACTGGCCATTTAGGTTAAACTCTTATGAACTAACTACACTATTGTATCAGCGATGAGTAAGGTTGAATTTAGAGTAAGTTTACCCACATTTGCATGGAGGGAGAGGAGAAAACCACATAGGAAAAAAACCCCACATCAAACTGGTTCTATGCTAGTGATGCTTATTACCACTAGACCACCGAAATTGGTTGAATAGTATAGAATTAACTTTTTCACGAATATTCAGAATATGAATCCTAGAAAATATGTTAACTCCTAAGTGTTAAAATTTCCCACACTGGTATACAATTTTTTCTATTATTTTTTTAGTTTTCTAACTTCTGATTTTGTTCACATTAAGTGGTAAATTAATTCTATTTTATCTGGTTGATAAGGTTGTCTTAAAACTATTCTGGTCTAAACCACTAGTAAGCATCATAATAGCTCTAAAAGATGAGTCAGATTTAAGATTTAAAGGTGAAGGGGAGGGAGGGGGTATGTAATATTTTGATTATTTTAAATTTCGAAGCTTCCCTTAAGCTTACAATTTGGGATAGTTAACCCTCTAAGCTTACATACAGTCCCTGGTCAATTTATTAGCCGACCCCTCAAAAATTGGGGGAGATTACATTTTAATTTTAACCATTTTCTGAACGGTGGGCTAAAATTGGGTAAGTCTCTGATTTTGATTCAGGATTCATATGTAAGATTAGTCATATTAAAAAAATAGTGGTTTCATTTTGTCTCTGGTTTGAATGTCTCGGACATTTTGGTTCGCCAGGGCTGGACGCACTCCAATGTTGTTGTTTTTTTTTTGTATGGTTAATGTGATATTCTAGTTAGCTCCATACTGATGGTCTATGGATTTTCACAACCATTTTATATTTTCCACACTGGTTTTAAAGACTATGAATTAGTTTAAAAAATATATTTTTCTCCAATTTTAAAAAGCTGTAATGTTTCTGCTTTGTGTCAAATGTGTTTGTTTGTTTGTTTGTTTGTTTGTGAGTTGTCTTCTAAAGGTATTTTTGGGATGTAGATTTTGCATGGGCAAAGGAGTTATTTAACTTAAAAAGACTAAAACAATACTTTGATAAAAAAAAAAGAAGCTTGGGTTTGCCTGAACATGTATCATTGTTTCTTCTCACAGGGCGCTGACAGCACATGTCAAACTGAACCCGAATCAACCTCTTTAGAATTCATTGCCGGGCCACAAGATGGGTAAGAAATATTTCAGCTATAATTATTCCACTGTATTTAAGGATTTAAAATGTACAGGCGTACTCTTTAAGGTGGTTTGTGCTAATATGGAACTTTTCAATTAGTGCTTGGGCTTGTCTTGTTATAAGTTGTTTTTGTTGTTGTTGTGATTTGATAGTTACAGCACTGGAGCATTTTTAGAATTTATTACTTTTACTTTGTTGGCCCAAGCACCATTGCAAAGAAGTGATTAATATTTGGAATATATATTGGGTGACCTGGCAGTCTAGGGGTAAGGTGTCAGACTTCTGTGCTGGCGGCCGGGGTTCAATCCTCAGTCCCGGCACAGATTTATCTGATTACCAAACCCTTCCTTCACCTCTGACAAGACATCTTGTGAATGTGGGGAATGCCAGGCCTCCACCGTGGTTCGGATTCCACGTTAAACTGTAGGTCCTTCATTTCATCTCACAATCACCCTACCATTACACATTAGCGTAAGTGCGTATAACCCTAACGGGTAGTAAGACGCGGTGCTAATAATAATAATAATATTTGGAATATATATATATATATAAAAGAAACTCTTACCAGGAGGGAAAGGCAGGACCGCTCACACCTTGCATTAGACAATAGCATTCCTGACATTCCTACAGTAATATACTACACATTGATTAGTGTTATATTCCATTCACGGTAGGAATTACTCTCTGAAAGGTCTTTTTTCCTACCAATATCCTACTATATAGTAGATTTATGGTAGGGAAAAAGGCCTTTCAGAAGTCAATTCCTACGGTGAATGGAATATATCTATATTTTTCAGCTTTTTAGAGATTCTTATGAATAAATATGCGTGCCTAGCAATATCTGCGCCTGTTCTTAACAAATTGTTTTATCGTAAGAGCCACTGTCTTCACCGTTTTTTGCCGGTGAAATTTAAACTGGCCTTTATTCAGAGGTGTTTGTTAAGGAAGATTTAACTGTATCGGTACTGACCTATTTCCTATTTTATTGGTTTTATTGCCTTTACTGTAAAAACAATCACAGAAGCAATTAATTTGTGGGATTCAGGTCGGCTCCGACAGAGACTGCCGGTGAACGTCGTGCAAGGCGTTCAGGTACAAAGAGGCGAACACGTACCCTATGCCCCAAACTAACTGTGCTATCGTTGACTAACGGAGGCACAGAGTTGGAGTGCCAGTTGGAGTTCAGCAAGAAGACCGTTACGTTCAAGTGCAACACTCAGGATATGGTCCCTACCAACATCGCCAATAACCTGGTATGTTTATAATCATAACGTTTTCTGGAAATGCCTTGGCCATTGCCAAGATTTATTTAGGCATCAAGACTCTGTTTTGAATCCAGACAGGGTTAAAAATATGGTTTAATGGAGTTAAGAAAGCGATTTAACTACAAATGATTCAGAGGCTACTTTTTTGTTGTTTCCAAATCACCGATAATTTCACTTAATTCATTTCAACTCTTCGTTTAAAAATAATACTAGCAAGCAAAATAGGCAATTTATCTTTAGAAATAACTTACATCTTGTATAATGTACAGTGAGGTTAGCAGGAAGTATATTATGTGCTACAAATTCCCACTTTCTAAACTCGTACTCTCAGTCTACCCTGCCTTAACAGACTACACTATGGCGCTACTTTAAAACCTATACAATAGTGAAATAACGCAGGATAAGCTTGCCAGTGAAACAAAGGGTATGCACAAACATTCACTATCGCCTAAATTTGATTGGATTATCTTTTAATTAAAACTTTTTATATTAGTTTTCATCTTTCAATTTCAACTCTCAATTATTGAGTAGCCAACTAACATTATGTAAAAAAAAAAAAAAATTAAGTTACTCTCTTACACCTTCTAACTGCTAAGTAGATGTAATGAATTAATCATACATAGTATAATTTTATAGTCACTCACATTGGCGAGTGCAGCTCCACTCTATCTGGGTTAGTTTGCTGTGGACAGGAAGGTTGGGGTTTGAATCTCGTCTAGGTATATTGAGTTGTCTTTATCTTGATAGTTTCCCACTCAAATTCCATTCAAGTGCATGTACATTTTCTCTAAAATTCTACCTACCCTATCCTTACCTCATTGCTATAAATATATGGATTGCCTAGAGGGGTAGTGAAAAGTGGTTCATGTACAAAAAACTTAGTCAAATCTATTGTTTACGAGCATAGTTTACAGGGCTTACACTATTCTTGACTTCAAAAGCCGGGGTTCACTCCTGACCTTGCACCGGTGAGGTTTTTATTAATTTTATGATTTTCCATCCTGCTGGATAAATTTAAGAGAGTAGGGAACCACATATATTTAGTGTTGACACTCCATATGTTGTTGCAGATGTCAGGGAATTTGTTACAATCCGAGCACACCGAGATGTTTATAGAACTGATAGAAGACATAGCCCGACAACTCAAGGAGAACCCCGACCGTCTGCCTGTTGTGGCCTTTAACCAGTTGGACAGTCCTGTGGCCAGTAGGAAGCCTCGGGACAGAGAGAGGGACCCCTCACTTGAAGCGCAAGCCAGGGTAGGTTGTGTGAGCTATTTGCCGGGCTAGTCTCTTACAAGTATAGCTGTAGGTGGGCTGGACAGTTTAGTTCAGCAACATCAAACTTTAAGCCCATTCCATGATTCTTTAGCGCCTCTTTGAATTCATAATAAACAAAGTTTGCGTGAATACAAAATTTCCTATTTCAAATCTCATGCTTAAAAGATATTTCAAATTTAATCAAAATAAATAGGATACTTTAAAATTGGGTTTGATATATTATTTTAAAAATAATTTCAAATTCAATCATCCATATTAGGCTAGTTATTATAGTGTTTTAAATTTAATTTATGTTGAATGTCCGATAAATAATAGCTATGCTAAGTTTTTTAATCCAAACCAATATTAGAATATTTAAAAAAATGTTGGTCATGTTATAAACACTATAAGTCCACAAAAAAAAAAAGTAATCAATAGCCCTAACCTCAAAAGGTGAAACCTCAAATAAAAATCATACCACTTTGTTACTCTTAGTGCAAAGGTTGGTTAATATTTGCAGTAAAGTGGGCCTACCTACTTTTTTTAAATACAATATACTCACTGTCACAAACAACTGTTCCCCATGAGATTCCTTCACGAATGAAACTTCAATTTAATCTCTCCTTTCACTCTGCCACCCAACTGGTTTTCGGTCATTTATATTAATTTATAAGCAACTTTGAACTATAGATTCTAATTTTGAACTAAACCTATCAAATTTGAATCATATCCGAATCTGTCCACTATTAAGATTTGAAAATTCCAAAGGGTTGCACAGGCTTATAATGCACCAATATACAATGCTGCCAGATTTTTATATGTATCTGAGCTGTAGATTTTAAATTTTGTCACATTTAATTGAATCATATTCAAAACCTTTGACACAAGATTGATTTTATAGGGAATGATTGAATGAAACAGCATAAAATTCTGGGGAAAACTAGTGTGTATATTGCTGTTTTATATCCTAATTTTGTTTTTGTAATGAAGATGTTCTAAAATTGAGTTACTTTAACTTTTTTTTTATGTGGCCCCTGAGAAGTTTAAATTTCCAATGTTGACTTATTAAAGGAGTTTGACATGTCTGGTTTTCCGGTGGCGGGAATATCAAAGTTAGAATCCTGATTGAGTATATTAACTGACATTTTTCCACTTTCTCTCCATACAAATAAAGGTAAAATTCCTCTAAATTCCACCTTCTGCCTCCTTATCCCATTATCGTAACTCTCAAATGGTATAGCTCGTTTGCAGTATAATTCCATGGAGTTTTCTTTTTTTGTGAATGGGCCAGATGGGTAAGAGACGCAATGCACAGATAAAATAAAAAATAATTAAATCTACAATTTAGTAAGAAAATAAATAGATCTTAAAGTTTAGTGTGTCAATGCTAAAACTGAGGCAATAGGTAGCCATTACCTCTCTGTCCAGTTACAGCAGTGTAAAGTGTGAACTGTGTTACTCTTTTCATTGTAAAAGCCATTTTGTATTTGTTTCTTTTATTTCTTTCCTGTACCTCCTGCCTTACATGATAAAATTTAAAAGGCCTTTAAAATATGTTAATTTTAAAAAGTACTTTAGTTTAATATAAATCTAGTTTAAGTATCATTAAGTTTTATAATTGCAGGTCATGTGTTGAGCATGAGTATCGTGGCAGACAGGTGTAGGGTACATGTACAAAGTATACAATGCTTCTAGTTAGCCGTCCGTGTCTTGTCTGCTTCTTGTTTTGTACCTTATAGATGTTATTCAAAAACAAAATACTTTGTCACTTTATCCAAATGTTCTTTTCTTTCTCTTCTCTCCTCCACCGTCTCATCCTTTCATCTTCTTCCTTATAATCATTTTTTTTTCATGTTCATTTATCCTTTTTTTATTTTCTCTTTATTCTATGGTTGGCATGTTCCCTCTTCCCTGTACCCCTAATAGGTGCGTCACGGATCCCTCCCACGCCAGACTTCTCGGCAGTCGTTCAAGGGGCACAGACGCCATCGCTCGGTAAGATTTCATCACCTGACTGTGAATGCGGAAACTTTCCTCTGTTTGTGTTGCATGCTTTGTGTTTACCTAGAGGCTGGTTTGCTTTCTCATGCTCCTAACTCACGCCTTTGTCTAACAGTAGCTATTTAAGGAACACATCTTACACTCTTTAAGGTGCACAAGAAGAGGGTTAAGGGGTGGCGGGGGGAACTTTTACACATTAACATCATTTACTTTACATTTCCTGTGTGGGCCCTTGATAGTACAATTAATTGAAGATAAAACGAAAATGTAAATTTGTTTAGAAATTTGAAAGTCTTTTTCTTATCTAAAGGTTTAACTAAGCAATTGGTTATCATTTATCAACATTCCTAATCTTATTTTTATTTTTACATAATATTTTGCATCTTGCTATATATAAATATATATTAGTGAAATAACAGCTATACTTAGTCCATCATTGGAACTTTGGAAATAGGTGTGAATGCATAATGTAGTTTTGCTGCTTTTTTTTTAGACATTTCAAAAACAAGGGTTTTGAAAAATATTTTAAGCACATAACATTGATGAATCTACCTTAATCACATGCAACTTTTTTTTTTTCTTCAATCACGGGGCTTACTCACCTGGAATTCTCAGAGAATTTACGTTTACATGGGAAATCAGGGTTTTTTGGAGTGATTCAGGATTTTTTTTTAATAGCCAACATTTAAAAAAAAAACTATTGAAATTGTCTAAATTATTATTGTTGCAGCTAATAAATTTTTTTTTTTTAATATTCAATTGGAAATAATACTCATGCTATGAAATATGTATTAACCATTTCTGAAGAAACATTGTTGGCAAAGATTATAATAATTTTCTTACACTTTAGTTGTTAAATTGGTATTCTGTCTCTCGCATGGCAATGCAAGCCTGGATCGAGAATTTTCTGTAAATTCAGAGTGCCTTTTTGAAAATCTGGATGAACAATCTATTGTTGCCAAACAATGTATTTATGATGCTAGTCTTCATCAGGGTGCCGAACACAAGAATCACCAGAAGCTTGTGCTACTTCTGAAAAGAGAAAAAGGGCTCCGGAGATAAAATAACTCGAGTCCAAGCAATTAATAAACCTGTAAAATGGCAAAAAGGATTTTGTAGCCTTTGTTGAATGAACAAATTGCAGTTGTAGAACATCCACTTTCCATATTAACTTTTTTCCAAACAAATTCTATCAAGAATATTGGATTAATGTGCTCACAATGTTATTTTAATTCTCTTTTAATTTCTATAGATGTATTTCAACGTATCTCAAAATGTCAGTACATTTCAAAGATTTTTCAATATAAAACATTTTCAAATTTTACTATTCTAGTTTTTTATATTTGTATTTGAAATAAATTTTTACTGTTTTATCACGTTAATTAATGAAACAAATAGCCGAAACTATTGTTAATGCATTTTAGTGGGGATATTCCCTCATAGATATCATATTCTGAAAATTGAAAAATGACACCTGGACACAGGAATCGAACCCGGGACCTTCGGCTTAGTACGCCAATGCTCTTACCACTGAGCTATCCAGGATTCGTCCCGTGTCCATGGTCATTCTTCACTCATAGTTTAAGGCATAGTCTAAGATGGACGTGCGGAAGTCGTCAGCTTATAAACATGTGATTATATGAGATCACAGCCATCAGACAACGCAGCCATTAGCGACTCGGCACTGAGTGAAGAATGACCATGGGCACAGGATGAATCCTGGATAGCTCAGTGGTAAGAGCATTGGCTTACTAAGACGAAGGTCCCGGGTTCAATTCCCGTGTGCAGGTGTCATTTTTCAATTTTCAGAATATGATACCTTAATTAATGATAACATTTTTTTAAATCAAAATGCCAAGTTTGAATACTTTTTAATTATAATAGTATTATGGGTAAAAATTAAGGATTTTCAAAGCCTGGAAAAGCTGGAATTTCCACCTACAAAGCAGCCTCTCTTTTCCTCTATTGAACACTTAAGTTACTATTGAATATTAAATTCACCCTGGTGCATGTTTTTTCTCTATTTTATAAACTTTGAAATAAAGATTTGCTTTTACAAAAGAGATAGGACATAAATAGAAGGGGATAGTGTGAATATCCACTATTTTTGGTCTAAAACTTTTGTTTTTTAAATTACTTTTTCTCTCTGGAAGGTAGTAATCTTACCATGCTTGTTTCCTATATGATGCATCTTATAGGCTCATAGTGGTTCATAGCCTGTAAGCAGGAGTGGCTGCCCGGGGTGTCAGCTCAAGGGGGGGGGGGGGGG
>CABEEJ010000824.1:31093-75133 GCA_901482245.1 Timema douglasi
AGTTTTTTTTTTGTTAATTTTCTCATAGACTTCACTTACTCAAAGTGTTTGTTATAATAAACTATAAAGAGGTGAACATTTGTTTTATAGTTTTCTATATAATCCTCACTGTTTGCAGATAATCTCTCGGTGAAACTTCTCAAAGTTGGACAGGAAATACATGTGTGTTTGTCTTCTCTTAGACGACAAATTGAAATTTTGTGTTATTAACAACAATATTTTCATTAATTATGCAATTCTTTGATTGTAAGCCATTTCATTCTCCGGAAAAACAAATTCATATATATTAAAGCTTTCGAACGTTCTACTATTATTTATTTTTAAAAAGTAATTTAAAATGAAATTACTTTTAATTTTATTTTATCAACAATAACATAATTTTGAGAGTTTTTCAGTACACTCTTTGAGAACCCACTGGTCTAAAATGTCACTGTCACAATACACTAGACTGCCGGTGACAGGGAGATTGGTCAGGGTTCAAATGCTGGTAGGGTTTATTGAGGGTGGTTTTTCACTCCTACACACAAATGCAGGCACTTTTCTCTAAATCAACGTTCCTCATCCCTAACATAATAGCATAGCTGGTACATAGGGGTCATCCGTAAACTACATAATTGTTTACTTGCTTTTTTTACCTCTTCTCTTTTCCTCCCCCCAACCTGTGCTACATAACTTTTCACATCAAGAGTAAGGGCCAGTTTCATAGTCAAGTTTAGTACGCCTCAAGTACGGCGCTACACTAAATACAAGACGACACCTACCTAACGAGAATGGAATGGGCCGTTCTCGCATAGGAAACTGGCCCATTCCATTCGAGTTTAGGTAGGTGTCGTCTTGTATTTAGTGTAGCGCCGTACTTGAGGCGTACTAAATTTGACTATGAAACTGGCCCTAAATGTCAATATTCTATAGGGAATATTTTGTGACATTAGAAGAGAGACTCTGATGTTTAAATAATCAGTATTGTAAGTTGTATCTTTAAGTATGTTTATTAACAGTGAAAACATGAACAATAATATTAATTTTTCAATATTATAAATCAAAGATCTGTGTTATGTAACACCGTTTATACATTAAAGCTTCCCCCTCCGACCCTCAACATCATTTCGTGGTTTGCGAATGACCCCATATTTGTACACCTAGAAGAGGAACTAAGATGCAGTGCTAAAGATATCGGCACTGAACTTTCACCTTGAACAAAGTGCACATAAAGCGTGCTATTGAAAATTTATATTTTAGAAAACATAACAATGCAATAGGCTAAGTTTATTGGAGAAAAACACTTTTTTGGTTAAAGCAACAATTTTGTATAAATATCTATCGATATGGTTCATAAGTTATATACAATGTGATTTAAAAAGTATTTTAATTTTGTGGTTTTGTTTTATCAACAACAAAGATAATGCGATCCAACCCTAGGGACAACACACTCACACACTTCTACTTGTTTTTAATTGAAATTTATTTGAATATGCATCAAAAAATAAACTTTAATATGCATCAAAAAATAAACTTTAATATGAATATTTTTCAGATCTATTTTAAGAGTATAGGCCTAAAGTGCTATAATATAATGCAAGCTAATTATTAGACATTAAATGCATATATATATATATATATATATATATTAATACAACTCTCAGCTATGTGTCGCTCAATTCTCTTTATTTTTAAGGGTACAGGTATCCACTGGTTTTAATTCAAGTAAAGTTGAATAGGCTTACAGAGGTGTTGATTCGTTTTTACACTGTTGTTACATTTTCTTAGAAAATCTTACAGCCCTTAAGTGCAAATATATCTGCGGGTTGAAATGAGAATAATAAACTTATTAGAATATTTTTCTGGCATCTAGGTCATCAAACATGTGTTAACTTCTCTGCGGGTCTAAAATGTACTGTTACCGCAGTGTTTGGTGGGTATTACATCCCTAGTTTCAACCCTACTCTGTGTGTTGGTTGCAGCGGGATGAGACGGTGACGATATCGAAGCTAGTTGATCCAGGGGAGCGGGACAGGGTGTGCGTGTCTGGGCCTAGCAGCCCCATGCATGTGTTGACTCAGCACCCCCTAGCTGGACTACCCTCGCCACCAGTAAGGGTATTTTCAAGTATACTTAGTCAGACAGAGTTTTAACCCAGATTTATTAACGCATCCATTAGTAAAATAATGTTATGTAACCTCAATTCAATGTGTTATTAAATAAACAATCTTGAATTCTAGAGAGTAATTAATTTTTTTATTCAAATCTGTCATGTTTATTAAAGAATAAATTTAAGCATTCTTTGAAATTTTAGTGAACTATTTTAATAGGATTTGCCAGAGCCTAGAAAAATTGGTCTTTAATTTTTCTCTCGCTGTGTCTATTGTTCTTGTTTGTATTCTTGTTGGTATTTCAATTCAAGAAATCTAAAGTACAAACTTTCTATAATAAGATGTCTCGGGTATTAACAACAGCTATGTTAGGTATCTTGGAAATTCATTCAAACAAACTTGTAACTTTGTTTATGACTATAAGTTAAACTTTTCTTCTGTTTATTTAAAACACAAGCTCAAACTTCACATGCACAGTGTTCACAGTTACACTATAGGCTCTTTTCCTCCCTTCAACATCATAAAAGGTCCATTCTCACATTTTATTATCAACTTAAAATATTTTAAATAAGCCCTTATTTTTCCAGCTTCGTCAAGTATCAAGGTTCCTGGTGAGCTCAGTATCTGAAGACAAATCCTCTGGTCTGAAGTCACCACCTCCAGAACTCTCTCATTCACCTCCGGAAGAGTCTAAACCTCCCTCCACATCAGTTTTTAAAGCCTTCACCTCAGCCATTTCTTCCAAAGTAGGCGGGGCTCTAGAGATGGCCTCTAAGATGCTAGGAGATGCCAAAGATAGCTTAGAGTTAAAGATGTCGGACAGCGAGAAGATCAAGACCTCTTCAGACCTGGAGGAACGTACTGTACATTACAAGTCAGGAGAAACGAGCAAGACTGAAGTAGTTAGCAAAGATTTGGTCACCGGGGAGACGCGGCCCATCTCTGGCTCGGTGGTTTTGGACAGCGTATGCACAATTGAAGAGAGTAATATAATAAGTTTAGTTGATAAGGATAAACAAATGTCGACAGATATTTTAGTTTCAAATACTCTGGTGATGCCCAGTGATGAGGGTGACCCGCTAGTCAAGGAGACTGAATCTGTATCTGATATTAGAACTGAACCAACAATGCCGCCTGCTCGAAAGATTTCCAGGTTTTCTGTGAGCACCGTAAATGAAACTCGACCCCTGGATAACTCGGTGAATGTTATTGACAGTAGTGACAGAATCGGCGAGGGTCCGGACAAAAAGGATGTGCCTGGTTCTACGCCTCAAACTGAAAAACCAACGGAAAGGATAGATTTGAATTATGTCGAAGTTATTAATCAGGAGGGGATCAAGGACCTGAGTAAAGAAGTAGATGTTGATATTAATAACTGTGAAGTACCGCAGCGACACACGGAAGAAACCTCCGACCAAGCGGTTGCGGAGAAGAGCGGCACCAAGCAAGGGGAAGACCCCGAAACTGGATTGAACGTGGGTCAAGCAGTAGGAGGAGGCACCACTCCTGTCCAAGAGAGTACCCCAGAAAATACAATAATCCCAGGGAGTGGCGAGCAAGACACCCTTATTGAGCAATCTCACCACAAACTGTCACAGCAAAATTCTCTTGACAAGGCTACAGCTGATGCAAGGTAAGACACTGTTTTTAGATCTCTCTTTATTCTTTGACTTCATTAGTTATTTTTACATTGATAGGTCATATATTAATTTTATTCTCTCAAGTTTGGTCTAAATAATTTATTTTTATTTAGTTTTAATACTATGTAAATAAAGATATAACTCTATAAGGAAAACCTCTTTTCGCTTTATAAGGTAATTGTAATATATTTGGAAGAAGGTACAGGAAAGGTGGACAGAAACATATAACATATATCAATCTTTACCATTTTCCGTTTTTCTCCTTTTTTTGTGTTTTTTTGTTTTCTCTTTTAGGAAGTTGCGTTGCGTGTTTCACACTCCTCCCTGATGAGTTCCGATAGAATGAAACCTAGGTCGGGGGATTGGGCGGTGACGGTCAATTTTCTTTAAGAGGCAACCATTGCCTCTTTGTCCATTGGCAGCAGTGTAAAGTGTGAACTGTGTTCTTCTTTTCATTGTAAAGGCCATATTGTGTTTGTCTCCCTTTAATATGTTTCTATCCACCTTTCCTATACTTTCTTCCAAATATAATATATTCTTAAAGTAAAGGTTATAGATGGGTATAATCCACCATTTAATGCACTCGAATCATTCTATCTTTGAAAAAAAGTATGAATTAAAGAAAAAGTAGATATAAAACAGCATAATTTAACAATGGGTTGGCCCAGTGGATAAATAATTTTATAATAATGGAAATTGATAAAAATAAAGAAAAAGAAAGTCCACTAAGGAAAAAAGAAAAATTTGGGAAGAATTCCATACGGTTGACATCTTCTTTCTTGTATCTTCCATAGTAGAATTAGTCAAACACATATTTAAATAGTACTTTAAACACAAATTCATTATTATTTCGGCATTCTTGCCTTTATCAATAAAAAAGAAGAAGAAAATAGCGAATAAGTATTACACAAACACTGAATTACTCGATTTTGAATTCAAAAAGAAACTGTTAGAGAAAGATTGTATTGACTCTTGTAGGAGTAAAGATAAATTTCTCAAATACTTGGTTATGGTTATCATACATAGATAATACATGTTAAATATAAATATTTAATACTTGTAATAGTAATAAAATAGAAATAGTAGATATATTGAAAAAAGGAATAATAGTAATTAAAACCAACATAAAAAAAATTGAAAAGGTTAATCTCCTAGAATGAAAGAAACTATCTTCTGTTGAGGCCTGGTGGTAATCTTGATTTGGTAATCCATTGGTGGGCCAGTTCCCATTGTCTGGGTTGAGAACTGTTGGGGAAATGCTCTTAATATTTTGGTGGTGTAGCAGGTTTGAAAGTCCTGGTTGTGGGTACCAGCATGGAGGGGTACAGGCTTGTCCGGATCTTTGTGGTTTGTGTCAAAACGATGATTGTTCATTCACTGTCTGAGAGAACCTCTGGTAAGGCCTATATATTCTGCATCAGAGTATTTGCGCTGTAGTTGATTATAGACCAAGTTATTGGTTTTGTAGTTATAATGACGAAAGATTTTGTATTCCAATTTAGTAACTTTGCTGTTGAAGGACGTTGCTGGTAGGTGGATTCCACATGTGCTCTAGTGGGGGTTATTGGATGGGTATGATCCTTTGTTAGTTGATTTTTCTTCTTGGATTCAAAAAGTTTAGGCCAGACTAGAATATTGTGGAGATTGGGTGGCCCTTTGAATGTGACTCTTGGGGATGAGCTAAGAAGGTTTTGGGTAAAAGTGAAACTGGCTAGGAACTTGGAGTCACTTCTGGTATTGTGTGGGGAGAGTGATGTCCTCAACACTTTTTGGAGGGTCGTTGTCATCTCTGGAGAGTGCTTTGAAGATTTGGTTGTCTATTAAGGACTTGAGGTGACCTACGCCTTGGAAAGCTGTGGAAAGTTGTTCACAATATTCAGTGAGATCATCAGGTTCTGAACATATCCGTTTGGCTCGTGTGGCAAGACTGAATGGTAGATACATTTTTGTGTATGAAGGTTGACTGCTATAATAGTGGAGATATTGTTGGTGATTGGCGGGTTTTATATGTACAGTGGTGCGAATTTGGTTGATTTCAAGGAACAGATTCACATCAAGGTGATACTATGGTGTGATTTATTGTGGGTGAAGTTTAAGGGGCTGCAAATGTTGATATTATCTAGAAAGATGTCCAAAAATTATTTGGAGTGAGGCCAGATCATGAAAATGGATCAATGTAGTGCAGCCAACACGCAGGGTTTGATGGGCTGAGATTGTAAGAAGCGTTCTTCTAGTAGTCCATGTAAGGATTTGGATATGATGGAGCCATGCATGTACCTATAACTATGCCCTTTATCTCTAGGTAGTGTTTGTCCATGGCACAGATATGGGCACACGCGTTGTTCTTCATACGCACATCTTTACTTGCGACTACAAGAACACGTATTACAATATCAGCTAATCAAACCCTCTGCACAGCTTTGTTACATGATCTGGCTTCACTCCGAAGCATCTTTGGACATCTTTATAGATCATTTTAATATTCCCAATATTTCTGGTAAGAATCTGGAAGTTCTTGGATTCTCTATCTCGTTCTATGTATACAATAACACTTTTTTAAGTGTTTACCTGTCATTTCATGATATTATATGATTGGTCACAATTTCTAAACAGATACCTATTGGTAATTATTTAAAATTCTAGAGATATTTAATCTCCAGAGAAATATTCTAAATTTAAAACAAAGTAAACTAAATAAAAAATATTTTGGAAAATATTAAACCTTATTAAAGTTTACAGATTCTCCACCAACTTATGTGTGATGTGTGCTCAACATTTATTTTCCCCGCCCCTTGACTATTGCTCTAAACAAAGGATGTGTATGTCAAGCAAGTTTCATTGGAATCATAAAAAAATAAAAAATCCTTGTCTTTTCTTAAAATTCTGGCCATCCTTGTATGTATTTATTTGGGTCTGCAGAGCAAAGCTTGGTTAAAATTTAACTGAACGTGTCAATATATATATATTCCTAATTCTTGAGATGATTGGCTCAGTTATTCTAGACCAAAAAAACGAATGATATTCTATTAGGGTAGGGTATTAGATTTATTTTCTGGTAGGTAAACATTTACCTATATAATGTCCCTTAATCATTCTTCTGGCAAATTTGTATTGTTATTTTAACAAGTAATTTACATCACCTATTCAAATGTCAACAAATATTTTAAATAAAATAATTATTGAACAGCTTTAAGTAACTTTCCATTTGACAGAAAAGAGATAATTTATGTGATCAGATTATGCTGGATTGGTTACAATCGAACAAAATGTATCTTTCTTTCTAACAGTTTAAAATTTGGTACGCCCTTAGTTTGTTCACTTTGTTTCGAAGGAATCAATTTGTCAATAATTAATAGTTTTGTCTTAATTTTTTATATATTTTTTAAGAAAGTACCCAGAAAACATACATATGCCCATTACTGGTGATACCATTTTGTTAGGTACTGTTCATTGTTTTTAACATAAGACCAACCATATGTGAGAAGAGTTACTGGTTGAGGTGGGTGAGTATTGTAATTATTACGATACAGACAGATATTTTCTCTCTACCCCGTAAATAAAAGAAAGTAAGAAAATATAAGAGCAAATTATTTAGGTATTAGTGGAAGGGTACCCAAAGCTCCAATTATAATTTTAAATAACACCTTCATATAGCTTCTAGGGGCATATATTCTTCAAACAATTCCTGGAGGAGCCCCCAAGCCCAATAAGGTTCTCTAAAACTCCTCAGAACTAGATACCTCTCATTCTCACGGAAGAGTAGAATGGAAACAAAGGCTTTAGTCCCATTTCAATCCATGTCTCTACGTAGATCAGACTGTGGTGACATGTTGGTGACCTGTCATTCATCTTGAGAGACATCCCTGATGAAACTTAATAAAAATATTTGAAAAATTAGTTAAACGTTAATTAGTTTAATAATAAAAATGTTATGACATTAAGCAACTAATAATAATTTTAAAAATGCTTGTTTCATTTATATATTTTTCTTCTAGTTGATAGATCTTATCCATTTAATATCTTTGATTAACAAAAATAAATAAATGGACTAGATTATTTTAATAATAATTATAATGTGCAACTTAGAAAATATTAGTTCTGCTTGCTTCTAGATTGGCTTCTTTTTTATTCTTTCACTTTGTTTTGTTTTTTCGTTTTGTGTTTTAAGTTTTTTTCAAGTTCCTCCAGGTTGTTGATATTTTTCCCAAACAACGATAAAAAAAAGCTATAGACTCATCCAGCTAAACTAAAACTGCTCACCAAACACAACTACACTAAACTTCTACTTTAACTTTAAAAATACCCAATCAACAACCATAAAAGCACAACCACTTAATTATTGGATAACTGTTTACAAATTGTCTGTAGGAATAATAATATTTAGCACCGCGTCTTACTACCCGTTCAGGTTATACGCTTTAAGTACTAATTACTCTAATGGATTAGGATTTGGAAGGTTGAATTAGAGGAAGTGAACCCGCATTTGCGTGGAAGGAGAGTGGAAAACCATTTAGGGAAAACCTCCCCCAGTTCACCCGACCGAGATTCGAACCTCGATCTCCCCGTCCTCAGCAGTCGAGCTCAACGCGACAAGCGCGTTAGCCAACCACGCCACCGAGGCGGGTGTCTGTAGGAATAAATAGGCCTAATTAGGTGTATTGTGGTGAATATGTTATTTTTATAAATAAGGTAATTTTTCAAAAGTGGTTAAAAAAATAACTTATAAAACATTTAAAACTATCTTTACTACCCATTAGTTTATTTTTACCTACTTTGTGACTCATCAATCTATACATTGCAATCAAAAATTTCATCACAGATCCAGAAGTGTGTGCATGTGCAGGGGTTATTTATTAATGCACATTCTTCTAACTATACTTTCAGCCTTCTGTAGTCTAGAACAAAGATCAGGAGGTGGAAGCTCCGCCAAGTTGGTGTGACTGACGCCAGGATCGTTACACCACAGCCACATTTTGTTCACTTTGCAATACGACTTGAGGGCCAGTCTAGATCGCGTCGAGCATGGGGTCAATTAATACAGCACTACTCCCATATTTTAACTCTGAATAGTAAAATTAAAACTGATTAATAAACTAAATTGCTAGGTCATTTGGTTAACATATTAAACAAAACAATAAAATTTATTCCATCAAAATTATATCTATTAGTCCCTCCTCTCTTTTTGTTTGATAAAAGCAACAATGTCAACATATTACTCAATTTGTGTTAAAGTTAGTGTTTAAATGTGTGTATAACTACTTCTACTGTAGAAGACGGAAGAAAGGAAGAAGATGTCATCTTTGTGCATTGGATTCTTCCCACATATTTCCTCTTTCCCTTGGTGGTTAAAATAGTTTATTTTTCCTTTTTCTTTATTTTCATCCGGTACTATTGTGATATAATAAAATATAAATAGTAATTAAATGTTAACATATTTTTGTGTAACATTCATACATTCAATCAAGTGTTGAATTAATAGTCTGGGGTCTGGTTTTTAATCGTTATCTATAATTATATTGGGGGCTTGCTTGGTCAGGATTAAGCAGTGTTTGAGCTATATATAAAAAAATCCAAAAAATTTGAAGAAGAAAAAATCTTGAATATTGATTGTTGAGTTAAGTAATTCTGTGTTGTTTAGTGCCAACGGCCCACAAACTATTGCAGACCTACAGCACAAGTTGATCAAGTTGACGTCCCAGCCGTCAGAGCTGCTCCTGACGACAACTGGGACTCCTCCCTCTCACCCGGCCACGCCTCATGTGCAGCAGAGCTACGAGACCTACATGCAGACGTTGCAGCAGAAACTTGCCTCCATATCCATGCCGGGAGGACAGACACTGGTTTGTTGCCCGTCTTTATCCCCTCACGTCACCGCTGCATGCAAATAATAACCTAACCCTAGCATTTGGACCCCTCTATTAAAATGAATCAATTCAAACTAACCGTTTATTTCCATAAAATATCATCTTGATGGCACCGACTAAAAATCTTTATCAATTTCCCTACAGACCCTCAAAGTTGATAGGACATTGTTTAATATCATATTGTGGGTGACCTGGCGGTCTAGGGGTAAGGTGTCGAACTTCTATACTGGCGGCCGGGGTTCAATCCTCGGTCCTGGCACAGATTTATCTGATTACCAAACCCTTCCTTCACCTCTGACAAGAAGATTCCACGTTAAACTGTAGGTCCTCCATTTCATCTCACAATCACCCTACCATTACACATTAGCGTAAGTGCGTATAACTCGAATGAGTAGTAAGACGCGGTGCTAATAATAATAATAATAATTTAATATAATAAAACTCGCTTCGGGTGTCACATGGTCTAAGGCAGGGTTCGGTAACCTTTTAGATATCGCAAGCTTTATGCCTAAAAAAAAAAGATCGGCTGGTTTGGAAAAGAAAATATCGAGCGAAATATTTCAACTTTATATTTCTCGTCAAGTAATTAGTTATTGGTCAATTTTTATTAACACGATTGTTTCTTTGCCAAATCTTAAACAGATCAGTTAAAATTAATCAGAGGACTGGATACAGCCCTTGGGCCGTAGGTTGTTGTTGACCACTTGTCTAAAGTGTCTCTCTCACAATAGACTAGATAACCAATGACAGGGTAGTCGGGGGCTTGAAGCCCAATCAGGTGTACCGACGGTGTTAATGCAGGTACATTTCTTCATCCTTAATGCATTAGCATAGTTAGTAAATATGCAGATAACCTGAATGAATAGTAATACAGTGTGCTAACATTGAAAAAAAAAATTAACCTTCTCATGTATGACAAAACTGTGTTTTGATTTTGGAATAGTTAAGTCATTATCGATTATTCACACCAGAGGTATAGCCAGATATGCTTTGGCTGATTTTTCTCTTAAAAGTAGTTTCCCATTCTCTCTGCAGATAGCTCTTCAATCATCAACCTCCTTTGGAGACAGGTTCAAATCTTGATATGAGTAGTACTCAGCTCACTATTAATGAAAACTCTGGAACTAATCATTTCATTTTCTTATCAAATGGCTTTGCATAGTAACTGTGCTACTGAGGCTGGTTGTTTCACCCATTATAGGGCCCTCTCTCCCCTCAGAGCACACTCCATGCCGGAGTCGCCTCTGCCACAGTGTTACCTGCTTTAGAAGTTATCACACAGCCGGTGTTACACATTGTTGACCCCGGCGGAGTGGAAGGGGCAGCACAAACCTCACTACATGCTGCCGCCGTCTTGTCGGCTGCCGCCACACTAATACCTGCTGGGGTGATAGCAACTGACATGCCTATAGCTTTAGTGCAACCCGTCGCAGTTATAGCTTCACAGCCCAACATTATCCATCATTCGGTAATCACAGCTTTTTGTTGCTATTTTATTAACATTATAGGTGTTATTATTATTGTTATTATTAGAGAACCTCTTTTCGCTTTAAGAGGTTTTCCTTATAGAGATATATCATTATATATTCGCATCCATGTCCTTTTCCTGTGTTTGTCCTTTAGGTTGTACCTTTTATTTGTTCCTATCTATGTGTTCTATCATTCTTTACCATTTTCCTTTTTTCTCCTCTTTTGTGTTTTTTGGTTTTCTCTTTTAGGAAGTTGTGTTGCGCGTCTCGCACTCCTCCCTGATGAGTTCCGATAGAATGAAACCTGGGTCGGGGGATTGGGCGGTGACGATCAATTTTCTTTAAGAGACATCCATTACCTGTTTGTCCATTGGCAGCAGTGTAAAGTGTGAACTGTGTTCTTCTTTTCATTGTAAAGGCCATATTGTGTTTGTCCCCCTTTTATATGTTTCTATCCACCTTTCCTGTACCTTCTTCCAAATATAATATTATTATTATTAGGGCTGATGCTTGGAGTCTGGTTTTTATAAGTCTGAAGTAAGTCTGTCTTTGATCCTGAGATGAATCCCGAGTTTAATTTCCATCACGGTCAAAAGTGAAAATTGGATATTATTTTTCACTTTCCGGTGTCACCTCTAAATAGAAACATGCAAAAGGTGAGATTGTTTTTAGGGAATAAGGGGTGCTATTTATCCCAAAAAGCAATGGTATTTTATGCTGAAATCTATTTTATTATTTACATCAATAAGAGTAGAATCAGTATTCATTAAAAAAAATGGTATTAAGTCTAGATAATGGTAGCACGCTTCTCGATACATAACAATTTATACACCAACATTAGGTCACTAGCATATGATAAACACACAGTGATGATTAATTTTATTTACCAGTAAACAAATGGCTCCATTATTAATCAAAGCAGTTATATTATATTCTGGACTTGTTCCAAAATGAGTACTGTATTTATTATGTATTTTTCCATGGCAAGTTAACTGTAAAATAAACTCTTCTTAAATTATTAACTATACTAACTCTTAAATGAAAAAAATTGCCACTGTGGACAGATTATTCTCCCCTGCATTCGTTTTAGGGGTGGTCAGGCAGCAAATATTTGTATCGGGTGGGCTCGGGTGAGCATTACAAAACTGCACTCGGGTGGACATTACATTTTGCAAACAACTTTGTCACAGGCCTTTAAAATTTCAAATTACAAGCTAAAACAGTCACCCACTACATGAAGACCAAGCTGAGACAGGGCCGGTCATGTGTGTCTCGACCGAAAATTCGGTGCATTTTCTGGCAACATTTTCTTCCTCATCCCAAGCCAATATGACTAAATTGTGTGAACACACAGGTCTACAAATATAAAACTTTTTGCAGAAAGAAAAAAAAACCTTTTGATTAATTATCTAAAACTATTATTGTCAATCCACTTTGCTGAGAAAAACTAGGCTTAGGTAATACGAAAGAGGACTTTAGCTCTAAAAAATTAATTTAGTAAGTCTTTTAGAAAATTCTTTCAGAGTACTCTCCATTAGATGTGATGCACTTGTCCAGTATTTTTTTCCCACTGTTTGAAGCACCTCTGGAACTCTTCAACTCTGATATCGTCCAGTTCCCTCTGCGAAGCTGTTTTTACAGCCTCCACATCATCAAAACACTTCCCTTTTAGATTTGTTTTCATTCTCGGGAACAGAAAAAAGTCTCACGGGGCTAGGTCTGGTGAATACAGAGGGTGGGGAACGATAGCCCACCCCTGAGAGCCCAAATAGTGTTTCACAGACAAGACCGTGTGTGCGGGGGTGTTGTCATGGTGAAGGAACCAGTCACCTGATCTCCAGAGTTCCAGGCGTTTCCTTCGCACATCCTCCCTCAAATGTCTTAAAACTTCCAAATAAAAGTGTTGATTAACAGTCTGACCAGGGGGGACAAATTCCACGAACATTGGAAAAAACAACGATCATCGTCTTAACACTTGACCTCACTTGTCTTGCTTTTTTTGGTCGGGGGGAGTTGGGGGTCTTTCACTGTCTAAATCATTGCTTGGTTTCAGAGTCATATCCGTGACACCAACTCTCATCACCTGTAATGACCTTGGTCAACAAGTTTGGGCCACTTTCAATCTGATGTTTCAAGCCCTGACTCCAATTCAGACAATTGGTGTTTTGATCCTGTGTGAGCCGGTGAGGAACAAACTTAGCGGCAACACGTCTCGTTTGCAAATCCTCACTCAACATTCACTGGCACGAGTTCCAACTCACTCCTGTCTCTTCTGGAATTTCGTCATTCGTGAAACGACAATCCTCGCAGATTTTTGTTGAAGCATTTGGTAAGCTTCCGTCGCCGATTTTTCAAGCAGGAAGCTAAATTTCCAACACACTCTTTGTTCCTTTAAATCTGCCATAATGATTTTGCAGGCAGCAAACGAGAACAGTTGAGAAAAACAACACCACAATCAAACGTAACCTTCCACACAGACGCCGCTTGGTTAACTGATTTGGCAAAGTCTCTAGAAGACCCACCTAGCGGGAGAACTCTCTACTACGCCTAGGAACGGCCACATGCTTTCAATCCGGTTTCTTTTGGGTCCCCCCTCGTAAACAAAAAATTACTCTTACATGGTCGATGGTTTCTGTATGATTATTTTGGTCTGTCAAAAAATAAAGTGTGGGTTCTAAAAAAAATGTCCTCCTTATGTTAGTTTAGTTTCTTTCTTAATGTTGGCAATCACTTTTATCCGGGCTTTTCTCCTCCGAATGTTTTTAGGTACGTGAATAAATAAATCATCTGGAGTAGAAATTGTTGTGTTTGCATACAAAGCAACATCTATAAGATCTTTTAGTTGCAGCCATTTTTAATAAATAAAGTTAAAAGTACTTAATTACACAAAAAGACCCGCTAGTAAATGATTTATATAATATAACAAACGATAAAATATACACAATTTAAAATTATTATAATATAATAAGATAACACGAAATAACACAGCAAACTAAGTTAACAAAAAGCCAATTATATGTAAGGTGTTCTTCTCAATTGTACACACTACTCAAGAATGATGTCAGATGAACACAAGTTGGTGCACAGAATATAATGCCAGTTTTGAAACACTATAAACTCTTTGAAAATAACTATTAATTTTTAAAAAAACATTACTTGTCAGAAGGTTATTATAACCGAATTATATTATTTAAAAAATTTAGAAGAATTTTCAATTCATTTAAGATGATTATAGTTTAAGTTAATGAAATAATAGACATATGGAATAAATGAGCATCACAGTTTCCCAAAGATCATCATGGTTCACCAAGCAATGCACCAGACGTTGTTTATTTTTGTTATTATGTCATTCCTGTAGAGGCGATAGCTTATCCTTCAATATTAATATGATGTAATAACAGTGCTATGGATCCCCTATAAGATAACCTTTCCTTTTAGTGTTTTTTTTTTGTTTGTTTTTTGTCTGTTTGTGCAAAATTAAAACTGTCTACCATATCAAGATTTTTTTGTTTCTAATAGTTTTGACCCTCACATTTCAACCATTCCCTGGACCCCTATTTTTTTTATTTCCAAACTTTCAACTTTTATGTTATCTACCGTGATCTTTTTACCAATTAGCCAAATTTAAATTTTATTCTTCATTGATTAGTAAATTTTCTAATAGTTTTGGGGAAAGTTCAAGCTACTGGCCCTACCTCCAACCCATTTCTTGATATAATTATTAAAACTGCTACCGTTATCAAATCTTCCGACATAATCCTGCTCATTGACTGCGAGCAGAATCTCGATCGTCGATGGGAGGGGAATGTAGAGATACAGTAAGAATGTGTATGTAAAGTAAAATGTATTTAATCTATATAGTTACTTAAAATTATCAGCATTGTTTTATTTTTAAATTATTTGTTGTCTGCATCAAGTTTAGACATGTTACGAGTATAATGACATGTGTGTGTTTGTGTAGAATGATTATGTGCCATAATGATTCTTCTCTCTCTTTCTTTATCAGCTTATTTTATTCTTTCTTTCTCTAACTCTCTATCTTTTCCTCTTTCTTTATCTTTCTCGCTTTTTCTCTCTCTGTCACCCAAACCCCCGCTCCCCCCTTGATTAATTCTAGTGTCCCCATTTATTGTATTTTATCATCTTCATAAATGTAAAATTATTTATGTGGGCAATATTTTTTGATTATTATTTTTGTGCAACTAGTATAAACTAGTATTTAGCACATAAGTATTAGTATGTTCTTTATTATTAAGTCATTTAAGTTTAAGAAAAGGAAATGGCCTTGACTTCGTACCAATAAAGACATTATTATTAATGTAATGTTCATATTTTTAATATATAATTGGTTATATGATATGGTTCTTTTACGTGCCTGCCTAATTTCAAGCTCTTACATTTCCCTTTTTCAATCTTGAAATCCCATTTTTTTAGACATTATTCGGTTATCTTGGAAGGGATATTTACCTTCATTTATAATTTCAATTTTATTCAATACTGAGAAGGTTTTTTTTTTTCTTAGAAAATTTTGATACACCATTTCTTGGAACCAATTTAAAATATCTTTTGATGTTGCATTATTTGGGGCGACCATTGAAATTTTGCGGAAAACCTCTTCATTTTAATTTTAAGAATGTTAATCAGACCTTCATTGCAGTTTGTGTGGCCTGCCTGGCAAATTTTAATCATCTACCACATTTATATGTAGTTTTATATGTAGTTTATTATTGTAGTTTTGGCATTTTGGAAACCCGCTCCACATTTTTCACCATTCCCCCCTTGAAAAGATAAAACATTTAACAGTAATCTTGTTATTTGGAATGTTCCCTCTACATTCCAGACAAATTTAGTTTTTTACCTACCATAAAGGTTTCTGTTTATAATTAAATGCATCCTCTTTCCTCCCCTATAGCTCATTTTGCTACCAATTGTGGGTCAATTGATTCAAATTCGAAAAACCAACTATATAATTTTGTTTGCCGGCCTTACAAATCCTAAGATATAAAATTTCTCTCAAATTAAACAGGAAATAACTATTTTCAAAATTTTTACTAGTATTTAGGATCACCTGACTGGAACTTTAGAAAAAAAAATTACAACAGGGGTGTGGTTAGCTTGTTAGATATAAATCCTGGAAATCGAATTTCATTGTAATCTGAAAAACTTGATAAGATGAGCACGGGGACTTTCTAGAACCACAAATATGGTCCCTTATCGAGTTTCAACTCTCCTTCTCACCGGGAAATAAGATAAAACCTCTGGAAGGAAAAACAGACACACAGGACATGGATTTTATATTTTATACTGTAGAGAAATTTTGTAGTGTAAGAGTTTATACGTCAAAGTTTGATACTGAAGATTCATTTTTAACTTTCAAGATGAGTTCAAGATATTATTTTCTAGTCTCAATCAAAATATCTTCGAGTGTTGCACGTTCCTAATTTATATTAAAGAGAAACACCTATCTCCATGTAATTCCCCTTCTTCAAATAGCTGCCACAGCATATTAATGTTTTTAATTATGATAATGTTTTCATCATCATCATCATCATCATCATCCAACGTTTCTGCCTCTGTGGGTCGTCTGGCACATCCTCTTCCATTCCTGTTGATCTCTCCAAACTCCTCCCTCAGCCACACGTCTCCTGTCGGCTCCTTTAGCTTTCTTCTCCTGTGCTTGGTCCATCCATCTTGGTCTTCCAATAGTTCTTCTACCCTTCTCTTTGTTCTGTAAGGTTTTCTTAGGTATTCTGTCCTTCTCCATTCTCATCACATGACCTGATCACAATAACCTTTTTCTCTTTACTGTATCTTCTAATGGTATAGTTTTTAAACCATCCGTGATTATTCCATTCCCTATCCTGTCTCTTCTTACATTCTCAATGCCTCTCAGGAACCTCATCTCTGCTGCCTGCAATCTACTTAAACCTTTATTTGTCCATTTTCATGGTTCAGAGCCTTTTTTTTATGTCTATTAATAATTTAATGGACAAAAAATTGTTAGATTAAGAAATGTATGTTTGTCACTTTGCATATTACATTTCTGATATTGTAAATAAAATAAACCCAATGAAAGGCATCGGTTATTGACATAATCAACAAATTGGCATCATTGGCTCAGCCCTAAAATTAACTTCATGCATACTATATAAGTTTTTCTGTAAACATTTGGAAACCATTTAGGTTTCAGTATCCCAAATTTGGTATATGTCATCTGTCTACCCCAAGTTTATTTTCTTTTCAGGCAGGAGTGAGTAGAGCAGACAGTACCGGCACCAACAGCAGTGGGGTGATGTCCCCGAGCCAGAACATGGCTCCAGAAGACGGCAGCAAGCAGCTGAAATTACGACCAGCAGCCATTGATCTTCAAGACCTTGAACAGGTGAATTTGCGACCAAAATTTCTTGTTGACATCAAACTTTCAGGGATGCACAATGTTTTAATCTTTATTCTCTCTTTTAAGGAAGAGATTTAGATAATAATTTGTTGAATTACAATATTAGTCAAAAAATTATGATAAATTAGTAAGACATAAGCTAGTTTTCAAAATTGACTTGGTTTTGTCTTGATATCGAGTGCTATCGACCAAGCGGCTCTGAACAAGGGGGAGCGTGAAAACCACTTGGAGTTGTTTTTCATAAACAAAAATGGTGGTTGGGTGGCATGGATATAACAGCTGGTAGGTTAATTTAAGTAAACTTACATATACTGCAAATAGATAGAAAATGCCCTCTTTAATTTTATTCTTAGATAGATTAGTGTTTATATTGACTGGGCCTAATCCTTACACAAAATACCTTATTAAACTTATGTTCTCAAAAACAATATATAGAAAACATAAAGGATGTATGCAAGAGTAAATGACCTTAGACAAAATCCTACTACACTTCTTTTATCCATAACTAAACACTTTGAGTACTTTTCACAAATAATAATATATAACTTTAAACAAAGAATATTGGTTTTAAAAAAATTCACAAAATAATAAGCAGAACTTGGGGTATAACCAGTATTACATGCTACAATATAACACTCATTTCCTCTTTTTACCTATCGTTAATAAACGCTACTTACTGTAATATATCTCTAGCTAGTAATTGCTGTATATTTCAATTCACATCTATAAAAACCCATTGGTTACAAAGTTATACTTGCACATGATGTCAAGCTGTTTAGAAATTGGTGAACATTTCTCATCTCATTGGTCGATACCAGGCTATTTGGTCTGGTCATGGAAAGTATTACCAAACTGAGGTCTGGTATCGTTTCTCTCACAAACAATCATAATCAGCCACAATACCAGAAGGACGAAAACGCTCTGGTCACAAACATCTGTTCCAGGTCAATTGCGAAAACATGCCTATATATTATGTTTGATAAAGCAGTACGGTGACCTGGCAGTCTAGGGCTAAGGTTTCAGACTTCTGTGCTGGCGGCCGAGGTTCAATCCTCGGTCCCGGCACAGATTTATCTGATTACCAAACCCTTCCTTCACCTCTGACAAACATGTGGGGAATGCCAGGCCTCCATCGTGGTTCGGATTCCACGTTAAACTGTAGGTCCTCCATTTCATCTCACAATCACCCTACCATTATATATTAGCGTAAGTGCGTATAACCCGAACGGGTAGTAAGACGCGGTGCTAATAGTAATAATACTAAACCAGTAAAATTGGTTGGAAAATTACACACAAAATATGATTAAATTATGTAATATAAAATAGAATATTTTTTTAAAAGACTCACATTACTTGTCTGTGTTTATAAAGTTGAATTATTTAGAACATGTTGAAAAGTTAAAAATGATATTTAATCCCATTGGTTGAATAGTAAAATTACAATCTTAACTGAAACTAGACCCTCACCCTGTTAAGTAAATTAAAGAAGTCACGCAAAATGTATTGTAGCACAGGCTATGTTGACAGTTCTAACAACAGTTGACACTACCCCATTTGTAGCCTTCTTTTGAACCGCAATCCATTGTTTTCACTGCTTGGACGATACCCTGTATTGCACTTATGTCCTGTGGACAACATTTCCTCTTTCTTGGCAAATCCACATTGACAGCCCATGCACCACCAACTTTGGAATTTATCTTCTAGTATTAATAATAATAGACATCAAAGATGGCCCTTGTGTCAAAAGACTAGAGTCTTGTTAATCTTTATATAGCTATTCGGTGAAGTGTGCAGTTTTAACTTAATGCCCAAGTTGCCAAGTATACTGACATAGTTCTTAGGATATTAAAGATTATTTAAAGGGTTAAATCAACACCCACAGATTGTACCATTCTCTGTCTCTAATTCTAACAGCTAGACGCCACACTAGCTAGGAAGACGGTGGGCGGAATCTATAAAAAAAATTCAATATAACAAAAAATAGGAACATTTGCAAGTTTAAGAAAAATTGAATTATTTATTCATGTTAAATCAACAGAGGTAGATAGATAATTAATACATGGCCTCACAAGGCAAACTGAAGACTGTTTAAAAACATATTAATATGGCAGAGACTGCTCTTGCGCAGAGCGTTTGAAGATATATTTCACAATCTCAAAGTAAATTATTTATCAATTGAAATTAGTCTGGAAGAAACCCAATAATAATCAAAATTGTTAATATAATAATAAAGAGCTTAAAAAACTTCTTTTAAACAGTTAACAAAACGCCTGAATCATCTTTGTGAATTCCGACTAAACAAATTTAAAAATTTAGATTAAATTTAAATATCACTTCTGATAAAAATAATTTACACAAATGTTTGGCTTCCTGACATAACTCAAACTTCTATGGGACCATTACTTCCACAACCTTTAAATCAATCGAGAAGATTCCGACTTGTTAATATTTATCATTATAATAGGAAACAAAGTAATATTACAATAGAATGCTTGTAATTTTTCACTAAACAAATCGGTAAAATGTTAAAGTTATGACTTATAAACCAACAAAAAAGAATTACTTTTATAATTTATTCAAAAAATATATATCTACAAAATATTACCAATAAATGAAACATTATCAAATTTTAAATTCCAAACGATTATTGGTAACCACTTGTGCAATAAAAATTTATATTTAAACTAAATATTACAATCTAGAAAAAGAATCAAAACATCTTTAAACTTACAAAGAGACTAGCACCTAGGCGGCAAAAGGAAATATTAAATGTTCAATAAAACTAATTTACTTTCAAAAATAAAACTTCTAGTGAGAAATTATTGACGCCTACACTGAACGATTATAATCACATAATTAACTAAGTGTTCAAACAACCACACCCGTTGAAGGTCATTTGAATTTTAAATATTTATTAAAATACATAGAGTTTATATATCGCCATCCTGGAGTGATTATTTCCAAGTCCAGACCATGACTTCTCGTGGAAGTGTTAGATACCATGACCATGTTAGCCAAGCGCCAACTGTATACAGGTCTAGTTGATGGATAAAAAAGGGTGGGAGATCTTCATATTAAAAACACAACTCCATGTTGCGAACACTAGCTAACAGCAGACTCTTGTTAGCAACCATCAAAACTTGGAATATGCTAAAGTCACGTAAGCCGGACATCTGGTAAGTAGGCACTTAAAATCTGGTGAGTAGGCACCTAAAACCTGGTGAGTAGGCACCTAAAACCTGGTGAGTAGGCACCTAAAACCTGACATGTGCTCAAGTCACATAGACTGGACACCTGGTGGGCTGGCCGTTAAAACTTGGTACGTTCATCAAGTCACGTAGACCAGACACCTGGCGAGTATGCAGTGCAATATTGTGAGTGGTCAGTCTGTCAGCTGGCTGGACCAATCAGCGCATTTCTAGATCCCCCTATTGTAACATCATCTTGTTACATCCCTCATAGCTTGTTAGTACTTCCTTTCATTATAGACAGAGTGAACAGGCTGGTCATGGAACTCGTGCTAAGCCAGATACAATGAGTGAGGAAAACACATATTGTAGACATAGTAAGTTTTGTAAATCTATGGAATAGCAGGATTTCTATGAGCATTGGATTATTTGGGGTGGGTAGAACTAATGTAGCATTAGCTAGTATTGCTAATGTTACAAGATAAAATTTCAAACTGGAATGTACCAGCACCTCTAGATTTAGAAAGGACTAAGTTTCCTTATTCGTGAATAACCAACAGCAATATTCCAGGTATGATTATTTTAATGTCCTAAAGCATATCCAAATAATTTCTTGTTATACAAAACATAAACAAGATGCCAGTACATTTTATCTCAGCACTGAACAACGCCTAAAGCCCCATTCCAACAGAACCTGACAATCACCTTGACTTGACACACGGTCCTGACTAGTAAATGCGTTACTAAAGGATGTTAACTGAATAATACTTTTGAACACTAGAATAATAGCCTTTACAAACATATTTTTTATACACTTAGCTAACACATCATTGATGTCTACACTAGTACACCTAGTTTGCTGGTCTATTTGTTCGAGCGAACCCATATATCCCACACACCCCTTTTCACTTTGAGACATGCATCTGTTACTTGCCACATCACAAAGCAGACTGCCTCGTTTAAAGGAATGATCCACTGACCCTCCATGCACGTGACTTCACTCTTAGGCATAGCCTTCAGGTGGTGTTTGCCTCATAATCCCTTGTTCCTTCAGTTTATTATGGAATCTTAAATTATATAATATGAGCTGGAAAAGATATTTATCTCATCGGAGCAATGTGACTCCACTTACATGGTGCCCCAAACTCATAAGTCGGTTTCAGATCTGACAGTAGAAGGCCAGGAATAAAAAAAAAAGTGTATTTGGTTAACAGACTAAAATTATATTAAATTTTAAATTTACATTCTAAAAAATACATCGAAATCTATATGTTAAATTATAAAAATCTTTCCCTAGCGTGAAGTAGTCCCTCACCTCGTCGGTTTATAGTGGAATGACAATGCTTTTCTTTGATTCAAAAAGAACGAAAAAAATCTTTTTATTTCTTCCGACCCAGTTTTTAATTAATCAAAAAAAAATCCTATTTTAAAATTTCGGCATCAAGGTGCACGGGGGCTACTAATTTTTTTAAATTCCAAACCTCTACATGCGATAGATACTGCGCAAAGCTCATGACAGATACACAAACTCTTTATTTTATTAATATGTTCTGGATCTTGGCCTTTTTCCATTCTCTTTCTAGCGTCCAAATAATATTTTGTTAGCCGGGTTGTTATATCTCCTTGTATTTTGGTTATTGCTCGACACTGATACACGTTTCTTGCATTCATGATAATATATTTTATTATTATGGATAATAGATATAAAAAATATTGACTAATTTAATTGTTTTTTATGATATTTAAACTTGTATGGTATATAATTAAATAAATCTAATGAAATTTTAGAAAAAAATAAGCACAAGTAATATTAAAAACACTAACACCCGCCTCTGTGGCGTAGTTGGCTAACGCGCTTGTCGTGTTGAGCTCGACTGCTGAGGACGGGGAGATCGAGGTTCGAATCTCGGTCGGGTGAACTGGGGGTGTTTTTTCCTAAATGGTTTTCCACTCTCCCTCCACGCAAATGCGGGTTCACTTCCTCTAATTTAACCTTCCCAATTCCTAATCCATTAGAGTAATTAGTACTTAAAGCGTATAACCCGAACGGGTAGTAAGACGCGGTGCTAAATATTATTATTATTATTATTAAAAACACTAACACTTAAATATTTTGATGCCTTGATGGTTATTTTCCTCAGACTATTCTTGAGAAAGACACCATGAGAGCATTTAAATATTAAATTGTTTATATTTCGGCTTGAAATTTGAACACTGGCGCACCTCTAATCTAGGGTGTGTTCTATGGATAACAACCACTATTCACACTGTAGAGAGATCTGGAAATACATTGTGGGACATGAAGTATTCTTGTATCATTTATGAAATGGTTTAATTCATTTGTTACCATTCTATGTTGCAGCAATTGTCTCAGATAAAAGTTGGCGAGAACTTGGAGGTTGAAACTCAAGCTAAGAGCGAGCAGCCCGTACAGGTTTGTTATTATTTACTTGAATATAAGCCAATTAAAATATTGACCTCTTAAAATACACATTTGTTTTCAATTTTTGTACACAACATAATATTTTTCTCTTCTTAAAACCGTAATTAAAATATTCAAACTTTAATTTGGTTTTGGTGATATTTCATATATTCAAATTAATTTTGTCTTTTAATAGAGTTGGGTTGAATCCACTATTTTGCTAATCCGAATATCATATTTAACTTTAAATCCCGAATCTAAATCTTGGAAAAAATTATGAACATAGGAAATAAAATATAATGGAATAATATAAAATATAAAATTAGCTAAATGTCAACAATCTCTATCAAACATACATTCAGTTAAGTGTTAAATTACTGGTCTGGGGCCTGGTTGTTTAGTTCATACTTTATTATAATTGGTTCTGAATCAGTAAAAAGCAAAATTTCAGTTTCAAATCCAAAATTTTCTTAAATTCTCGAATCTCAAATATCCTCAAGAATTTGAGGGCCCATCCATAGTTTTGAATAAAACCATACACATCACACACCACATTTTATTTTCTCTGGACCCCTTGGAAAGTGAATTATTGTGATTGTGAAAAAAGTTGGGTTACAAAACAACTAAAACCGGAAGAGTGGTTTTTTTTCGTGATGGTGTGTGTCGGGGGGGAGGGGGGGTGTCAGCCTAGAACTGAAACTATTTAACCAATCTGGCTAAACCTAGGGGTTCCATAAGGTTCCCCTGAGGAGCTCTTGGAATTTGATAGCCAACCCTAAAATTATTAGTACTTTACTTAAGTGTGAAATTATTTTAAAAAAATTGATTTTCTACAAATCAGCTTCAATAATTTTAGTCAAAATTGATATCCAAGCACTATTTAGCAGTACAAACAAAATGGTGCATCCCATTTTTCTGAAAAAATAAGATAGAGGGTACCTTACAAAATCGGACATCATCAATTTTGGTCAAATCTCTGCACTACGTTGAGATACGAAATAATTTATCTTTGTAAAGTGGTAGGATGATCAAAAATAATTAACTTTTATTACCTAGATATATTTCTATAGAACCAATTGTTTTTATATGATATATATTTAATGAAGCTCTTTTTTTTGGGGAATTGATTATATTCTTTCTTTGATGAACTTTTTGAACAGAGTATTACTTTTTCCTCAGTATTTTTCTGTAACGGTGTATATTATTTCATTTATACACACTCCTTTTTATCCCAACAATGTCTTAATTTGTTTTACATATCTAGAGTTTTATTAATATGACTTTAAGCTCTCCCTCGTCCGGACCTTAAATCCCGAGTTTTTATAGAAAACAATTACTTATGGTGGTAAATTTATTTTTTCAAGTGTGTACATTGTTTTTAGGCCCTTGTTCAGCCCGAAGTCCCCAAGATGACTGCAGAGCATGAATGCAGTCCTTCCAACAACAATACTAAGGCTGCGCAAGATGATGTCGTTCAAAGTGTCAGCACACCAGACACACCCGTCAGAAAGGTTTCCCGCTTTCAAGTCAGCGCTGTTGCGGAGCACAAGGCTGAGGACCAAGGTAACCTAAACTCACCATCGAGTGTGTACATACGTGATGGGAGTGCTGAGTAAGAGTTTAGCACTCTCGATTGACGGCCGGGGGAGAGTCTTGACTAGTCGCATTGGGGATGATGTTTCCCATCCTTTCTTCAGGGAAATGACCCGCCTCTGTGGCGTAGTTGGCTAACGTGTTAGTCGTGTTGAACTCGACTGCTGAGGGCGGGGAGATCGAGGTTCGAATCTCGGTCGGGTGAACTGGGGGTGGTTTTTCCTAAATGGTTTTCCACTCTCCCTCCACGCAAACGCGGGTTCACTTCCTCTAATTCAACCTTCCCAATTCCTAATCCATTAGAGTAATTAGTACTTAAAGCGTATAACCCGAATGGGTAGTAAGACGCGGTGCTAATAACAACGATATAGAGTTCATTATAAGTGAGGCATATGATGAAAGATAAAATGGTAGGCATGAGAATCTAACAGTAACAGATAAATTATTATTTTCTATGAACAGTTTTCTGTTTTTTGTATAACACTTGCATTATTAGTGATTAAGCTACCCACTCTGACAATGTCATGTTATTCTTTTCGTTAGGACTTAACATAAGGTTAAATAAGCTATAACTACAGCATCTATTGTTTAAACGATGTTCTGTTAGCACTAGCGTCATAGTAAAAGTGTTCATAAAGTTAACGTGGGGTCTAACTTCCGGTTAGCATATTTAACATCAATATTAACTCCAAAACATTCCAACATATTGTTTTGCGGCAAATATTATTCAAGTAAGGTTACACTTTTCTCTTTTGAAACTAATGGGCAATTAGTCTACTTTGCAGTCGACCCAAGTTTGATTTCCTTCACATCCTCTTTTTATTTTTATAATGTTTTTTGAAGAAATTAGTGCCAATTTTCCAAGATGTAATGTCAATCTTATTCCTTTTATTTGAAGGGGCTGTTTAATTGATTCAATAGCTCAGATTCCAACATTTTATTTTGGCAAGTTTCTATGGGGTAGTTTGGAAGGCCTGAAGTCATCGTATAACATGGGGCTGGCATCCTCTTTTATTATACATATTTTGGTTTAACCCTCCAAGCTCTTCCTTGCTATTCAAGAGATGTTTTGGTTTTTAACTGGTCTCACCCCACAAATTGGAGGGTTCATTTACTATTATATGACAATTTAACCCATGTTTGTATCATCCTGTTATTTATTATGTGTAGGTCTGAATGACCAATATGGGACGCGTTTTCCCTTCACTTCGCCCCCTCCATTACACGTCCATTGCTAATCAAGGGTGGCTTATATTTGAATTTTAAATTGTTTATTTAATCTATTGATGTCCTCCCTTGAGCCCAATGTGGGAGACTGTTCATCCTATTATTATCTTTTTAAATATATTTTTTGATTAATTTATATTAAATTTAAAAATTATAACACATTTCCTTTATTTATTTAAAAAATACTTAAGATTTTTTTTTAATTGGCTTTGACTCTTAAGTGTTAATGATGTTAAAGCTTTAAAAAAAACTGTTAATATAAACAGTGTGTGCCTACTTTTTATTTTTAGAAAAAAGCTATAGATATATAGGCCTATGCTCTATTATTGAATAAAAGGTCCTATAAACAACAGTATAAACATTAACATAGGAATTATATTTTAATTTGTTTTCAAAGCAACTCTATTACTCCACAGACTTTGTAACAAATCTAGTGATTCGAGAAGCTTAACCATTAAAACTAACGGAAAGCACATCAAAATAATATTGTAAAATGTAACACCAATTTTAACCAATGGTTAGACTTTACACACAATTAAGTCACAAGGACTCTAACAGACATTGTAATTTTGGGTCTTATAATTTAACAGATTAAAAGAGTATCCTAGAGGATTGGAGAACAATAGCAAAAACCTGAGAACCTTACTCTCTTGAACTCTAATGTTAATGGACTGCAAGTGCATGTCCGAACCATGAACGATAGTTTCAAAGGAAGCTAAAACTAAAGAGCTATATGAGGTTGAGATATTACATCTTAATACACGACTTATCTTTGTTTCAATACTTACATTTATCATTTGACACTGATAAAATTAATATATTTGCTATGATATTTGTATGCACAGATTTTAAAACAAAATTCACATATAAATATATCCCAAACTGATTATGAGAAAAGTGAGTCAAACTTAAACTAATTAACTTTAAAATGTTGTATGGTGAACTAACTCTCTTGAGTGTTCATATATACTTGTGTGATTTTGGTAGGGAGAACAATCGAAGTTAGTTACTAAAGTTACTAAAACAATGTTAATATATTCATACATAAAGTCATGTCATCTGCAGATGTTACTTTTGATAGACAATATCATTACCTATAAAATAACACACACAATATAGTATAATGTTATCAATGTTGGCCGCAAAGAAATGTGTTTGAATTATCTCTACTGTTCTTCCAACCAAAATCAAGGTATACTTTTGTAAGCAAACAAAATAAAATAAAAATGACTCACATTAACGTTTATTATTTTTTGGTATTAATGTGTATTAGCTTTGTTAAATTTAAGTAAATCAAATGATTGTCCTAGCGCTACTTTTTATTTGTTTTTGTGTCAGACTCGTCAGAAAAGAATGCTAGTGGCAATGAAAGTGGTACAGGCATCATCAAGAGAGGGAGGTTTAGTGTGGTCACCCACACAGAGGATAGTTCATCACCATCCACCCTTGATAAGGGTAAGTTTATTTGCTTATAAGTTTGAGCACATTTTTTAAAATACCTACTTTCCTCAACAACAACAAAAGTATAGATTTGAAATGTACCAAGTTTTGCCCAAAAAATATTGCTATCTAAATATACAAACAAATAAAACTGTTATCTCATTAAACATTTTTAAGTAAAATATTTTGGTGTTTAGATTTTGAAAAATACACACATTTGATCTATTTTTAATAGCCATTAAGTCATCATCTTGTATTTGGTAGCACTCAACCTTTGCCTATCCTGAGTTGATTCATGTACTCAAATCTAGGTCTCCCTTTCACATTGCACTCTGTAACTATCTTTGTCAAACTATCATGTCTCAATATATGGCCTACCACGTTAACTCTTAGCTGTATACATTTCCAAAGTGTCCTTTCTTCAGCTCCGCCATACACCGATATAGTGGACATTAGCAACCTTAATTGTATATATACCAACCATATAAAACAGGGCTCCAGATATTTTTTTTAAATTGCTAGCCGACAGTCAAAATAGGAAGCCAAAATATATTAATGTTATTGAAATATGTGTGGGGGATCTGTGAGTATTCAAATTTTTGAGCCACTCTTTTAATAGATACTCTGACACAAGTTCAACGGGTATATAAGCTTGGCAATATAGCGCTGCTTGTATAAGGCAATTTATGTGCTACATTGTAACTCTATAAGGAAAACCTCTTTTCGCTTTATGAGATAATTGTATTATATTTGGAAGAAGGTACAGGAAAGGGGGACAAACACAATATGGCTTCCACAATGGAAAGAAGAACACAGTTCACACTTTACACTGCTGCCAATGGACAAACAGGTAATGGATGTCTCTTAAAGAAAATTGATCGTCACCGCCCAATCCCCCGACCCAGGTTTCATTCTATCGGAACTCATCAGGGAGGAGTGTGAAACGCGCAACGCAACTTCCTAAAAGAGAAAACCAAAAAACACAAAAGAGGAGAAAAAGGAAAATGGTAAAGAATAAGAGAACACATAGATAGGAACAAATAAAAGGTACAACATAAAGGACAAACACAGGAAAAGGACATTGGATGCGAATATATAATAAATCTCTATAAGGAAAACCTCTCATCTAATTAAATACATGAAACTGATTGATCAATGTTGTTGAAGCTAAATACTTTATTATCTAATTTTGAAAATTATACTCCCTCCCCTCATTTTATTTACAGTTAGAATAAAATTATTATTAATTTTATATATATTGAATTGAGTTTTGAATATAATATAATGGTGGACCAACGAGATAGTATCACCACTTATTTGCTAAGTACTATTTTTATTCTCTCATCTTGATGTAGTTTTAGAACCATGAACATTTTTGCCTCATAGATTATTATTATTATTATTATTATTATTATTATTATTATTATTATTATTATTATTATTACTGCTTTCTTCCTCTGGACTCAATAAAATGGGGTTTTACCTTTTGTAGTTCAGTTCGCATAGACTTTTGGGGGCAGTTCTACAGCTGTGACAAGTACAGTTAGGTTAAATTTATTTAGGAGAATATGAAACAAGCTATTTGCTCTGTGGTGAAGTGAACTCCCTTTTTTAATCCTTTCAGTTAATTTTAAAGGTGAATTAACCCTGGTTAAGTTTTTAATATAATTATGTTTGGACTGAATCACCAAGCTTAAAAAAAATTCCTACTAAAAAATCAAAGATTTCAACCCTATTTGTAATAGTTTAATTCCTTGAATCCTTAAACTCCTGATTATAGAAATATTCAATCATATGTCTTAAGGAATACTAGGACCACAAACAACATATCCACCAACCAACCAACCAACCACTATTTTGTTACAATTAATGTACAGTAGTCCCATGACTTCTTTGGTGCTGACTGACAGCTTTGAAAAGTTACCACACCAAATTACATATCCCCACGCCAAACCATATGATCTGCAAAAACATGTATTTAGCAGCTTTCACTTTTGACAATCAAAATTTAGGTCTATAAATATATTGTATGACAGTTTTATATACTTTTTATTTATGTTGACCTTGGTATGTTGATGTTAGGCCTAGTATTGATTATCAATTTTTTCTACAATAATAAACATTTTTTAAATCCTATCATTTAATCCCATATTAGCTATTATTATTATTAAATTATTTTTACTAATCAATTTTTTTATCTATAAATCATTATTTGTTGATATTATTATTACTAACATTATAAATGTGAACAATCTGAACGTGTAGTATTACACAGAGAGTTGACATTATTACAACAAACAAGTCATATTCTTTATAAACTGGCCTGTACCTTCCAAGTGTTTTCCGACGGGGTCGCAAGAACTTCTTCTACATCATCATCTTCATCGTCTTCAGCCGGGTTAATTATGATAGGTGGGTGGGATAGAATAAAAAATAATTTCCAATTCACTACTCTTACACAGTTATGGAGTCTCTAGTGAAACTACAATAACAATAACACACTAACTTGAAGTCTTAGCCTTGTATTTATTCAATCAACACCGGAGAAAGACTCGCTAGTATTGTTTATTACACTTCACAGACTTTTTTGGAATACTGTAAAAATCCTAAAACTTGAAGTTTATCCAATCTTGGGGTTAAAAGATATATTGTATGGTCTTGATAAACAGGCTTGAATTTTCGAATAATGTTTATTGATCACTGAGAAACACTCGCTATTTATTTTATCACATGCTTCACTGTTGTTATATTAGATAAATAATAATTCAAAGATCACTAAAAAACCGTTTATTTTACAAGGATAACACGCTCACACACTGGACTAATATTCACAAAAGAACACACAGATCACTAAGTGGTCGAATTATATTATTAAAGTTTGTAATAAAATTATTAACGGTAACATAAGCACGCCTAAATACTAAACTATAAAATATTTTGCTCTCATGAACTTGTGGACACACGCGCGTGGTTTTATTAACTATATGTTGTATGGTAGTTCACTGTTATGTCTATTTAAAATGGTTGGATTTTGGTTATGAGAATAACCGTTTCATTGTTTGTATAGTTTTGAAGTTTGTCTCTGCTCTTTAATTCAAATTAATTATTAAAAGTGGCCTTGGATTTAAATAACAAATATGGTCACTGAATAGAAGCTACGCTGCCAGTTGGGGACGTAGTCGACCTAGTTGCTGGTTGGACGGCGAATGGTGTTTACTAAAGTTAAACTTTTTATTATTTCACAAACGTTTTAAATGTCTTTTCCTCTTTATTATCACAAACCATTTATTTATGTTAAAAATATGCGAGGGCAGCTATAAAAATATTAATAACTTAATATAATACTATTAAATGTAAAATTTCACGCTCTATTTAACCCGTAATTGCCACAAGAATTAAAAGAAAAACTAAAATGAAATTACTAGACTTTTTTTTCTTAAATTTGATTATAGAAAATACAATTCTACTGTAATCTTCAAGGAAGTATTGTTAGAAGTGATTGATAATATTTTTAGTGATGATAATAATAGTGATACTTAGCAAATAATAATTATTTCCAAATATGTTGACAAAAGTTCTTTAAGACAATGTTGGCATTACTGATAACATGACAATTTAAACTGTAGGTGCTCTCCTGGGCGCAGCGGACCACACCTCCACCCAGCTGCTTCACATGGGCTTTCTGGCAACAGCCAATGGTTCAAAATTACAGGTAAGGTGTTAGAATTATTATTGGAACTAAAGTTCCTGATTTAGGATGTAATCAATGTCACTAACGGCTGTCGCCATGCCCTCCGCATGTACACATGGGTTCACTGCGTGATGAAATGAACGTGTCTCTTACTGTGCTTTCTCCTATAATGGAACAGCCCGCTATATTTGTTAATATTAGTGGAGGTTTGGATCTGAATACAATGAATGGGGTAGTAGGTTGTTTGTTATCTACTCACATGGGAATGGTATTTGATTTTGATTTCATTCATTCTATTCTCTAGTTGCTATAGAAAATAGAAATCGTTGAAAAATTGTTTCAAACTTTGAAGATTTTTTTTTTTATTTCAAATTCAAAATTATGTTGAATCTTGAATATGCTTAAGGATTTGAAGGATTCGTCCTTAATACCTTTTTGTGTACCACATCTTGTTTACAATCTTTTAGTGCGCCTTATTTATTTTTCATTGGGGATAATCTCACTAGCGTAAGGACAATGTGGAAATATGTTGATTAAATTAACTTGTTATTGAGGTTAATTATGCAGGCTGTTCTGTTGCTGTTATTAGTGTCTCTTACTAACCACTTATATCGTAGTTAAACTGTAATATGGCTTTGAATTAGGTGACATTAGATATTTATTCTGTTAATTATTTAAAATCTATGGTTGGATTTTATTTTAGCTTGTTATAGATGTATGCTTGTATGTAGTTGGAGGCATTATTTGGTGTCACTTTCATTTAAAAAGGTAAAACAATATAGTTTTCTTTTCTTGGGGAATCATTTTTATTTTTTCATTGTTTTATTCTTGTATTATACTTATAATTTTTTTCAAATTCTCCTTTTTGAATTTTCGAATGCATTGTAGGATTTTTATTATCTATGTTTCGGTTGTGTTTTTATTTTTTCCTCATATATTTTTTATTTTGGACACAACAATAAATAGGTGCTCAACAATCAGGGAACGTCAACAACTAAGGCACAGACGCAGCCGCCAGTTCCCAAACCTGCCGCCAGTGGCAGCACTAATAGGACATTTTATCTACAACCTCCTCCAGCAAATCGGAAGCGAAATACCTCGAACGAATGTATTCAGTTAGGTTCAAACGAGCAAGAGCATAGTTCCATGTTACCACCGCAGAATAATAATGTGTTGCAACACAATGTCAAAGACGATAAACCTAACCTTCAGGAACATACTTCTCCAATTTTTGACAGCGGCGCTAACATATTGGCGCAGCAGCAGTTACCTTCGTCGTCTAATCTTCGTACAAGAAAATTCTCCCAGCCGCCAAGTTTCCCCTCCCACCCACCACAAGCGAGAATGCGCAAACTTTCTCAACCCTCGATGCCATTTTCCCCCATGGTACCACCTCAATACCCTCATCCTTTATATCAACGCTTTACTTCGGCCCCTTTTGACCCGACCTGCCCTCCGCATTGGATGCCCAATAATCCTTCATTTGCCGTTGACTCTTCAAACACGGGTAACTTCATGAACATGTATCCAAATATGAATTCTCCTTTTGCCTATCCCCAGTTCATTGCATCCCAACATGTGCCAATACCTGCCCAAGCTTTCCCCCAGGCTCAGGCAGAGATGCCTCAGTTTCTTATTCAGAACACTTTTACGTTGCCTTCAATCAACATGCAACCTCCACAAACATATGTGCCGCACAAACCAAACCTAACAAACAACCCTCCGACAAATCCTACTTTACCTCCACAACAGTTCCTACAATATGCTCCAACCCAAAACACCAATTACCAACTTCAAATGCCTTTCTTTTCTCCACCTCCCAACTCAATGTTTTTGCCAATATATCAACCTGTCCCCATCAATAAGAGTAACGCCAATGAGGCACAGTATAATAATCCACCCTCTGGTCACAAGGATAATATTCATATTAATAACAAACCTAAACAATTCCCTGAACCACGCTCCACTGCCAGAGACAACCCACCTGCCCATTTTAACTCTTATTGGTCGAACAGATCGTTAGCTCGGGAAAGAATAAATTACGAATTACCTGATACCAAATCAAGTAATCAAGCTTTGCCTTTCCTGAGAAGACAAAACAGTCAAGTAGTCAATGTTAAACACACCAATAGCATGGGATCCCAGGGAACTTTGGGTAGTATTGAAGAAATGGGTAGATATCCGTATCAAGTTACACCCAGGAAAAGAAAACAAGGGCTGGGGCTCCAAGAAACCTATGTCCACTCCCTTCCAGATCTCGCTAAAAATGCCAATGCCCCGGTGCAACGTCCTGCCAACCAACATCTTCCAGTATTTCCTCGCTGCGCCAGTGACAATGAACTTGCTGCCACTAAGAACGTACAACAAAGAAAAATTTCTGGACCAAACTTGAGAAATTATCATTTCCCTCAGAGACGACACATTTCCTCTAAGCCTGAATCAACCATGAAACATTTTTCTTCTGTCAGTGATCTAAGCAGAAGTACTCATTCTTTTAGGGGCCCTAATATTTCTTATAAACCTCTAGAACATAATCGTGTGCCATCCGCTAAACACGCAATGAGTCACGAACCACGGCAGTTGCTTAGAGCAAAATTGAAACCCACTAGAAGCGCTGGAAACCTTTCAATTCGTGATGGTCGGAAACATCACAGGTATGGTTCCGATTCTTCCTTTCGTCCGATGGCCAGCCCAGAGCATGTGTATCACACCGTGCATGCCGGTATGATGCACTATTCTGATTGGGGACACGACGGAGAGAGCACCGACCAAGAGCTGGAGTTTTATGACACTAGAGGTTCTAGTTCTGAGGGGGAAGAGGATATGTTCTACTCGCATGTAATACCCCCTGGTGGCAGGTCTGGGAACTACGAGACTGCATCCTCTGCTTTCTGCTGTGGCAGCGAGGCAGATATCTCCGCATCGAGGGTAAGAGTTGAATACACATTTTCGATGGGCTGCTTGGTGCATGGCATGCGTGCCTCACTTCATCATGGTCATAGCTTGGGGCATCGCTCACTTTAAATCATAAACTAAATTTTGGGACAAACTTAATACTTATATATCTTAAATCAACAAAAGAAATAATTTTCAAGTTCTACCAGTAAATTTTAAAGAAATAATACTTAAATTTGCACACAACTTTGTAAAATGAACTTTTATTTTTGTTATCTTTGATAAGATTGGATAATTTTGTTCAAAAAACATGGTAACCTATACAACATTATTGTTATAGGATTGACTATGAATATATATTTCAACTTAAGAATTGTTGATTAAATAAAAAAGTAATTGGCACAAATTCATTTGGATGGAGATATACTGTAGAGGGGTATTTAAGTGGTCTTACTTTCAACTAGGCTTTCGGGTAATTTATTATTTGTTTGAAGCAAAACATCAGTTTTATCTGTCGTCCAGCTTGCTCTTTTTTTTAAAAATGTCCTTTATGTCAAGGCCACAAGTTCCTGTACAGTAAACATCTTGGCATTTATTCTTGCGCATATTTTGCAGAGCTGTAAAATAGATTTACTAACTGTTCAAAATGTTAAATATGTGTTTTATTGCATTCGAAATAGAGCACTAAAATTGATCTTGCATAAAATTAAAAGTATTATGACCTTTAAGTTTCTGTAAATCCAAGTTTTTTTACCTTGATCTGCATCTGAATCTTTCCTACCATCTTTAACAGAATCCAAATCGAATATGTTATGGAATTTTTTTAATCAAATATTAGGTTGAATTATACTATGGGTGAGTAGGCTCTATTCAAAAATTTCATGTTTTATCAAAATTGAGTTCAAACAACTATTAAAACACGATGAGTACCCGCCCAGCCTTAAATTTATATACATATATAAATATATATTATTTTTTTAATAGAATTCAATTAATAAAAACTAAGCCCATAAAAATTGCATTCAAACGATAAATATTTTATCATTATAACAGAATTTGCCTGTTTCTTTAGTCAAATCAAATAATGTGTAGTTCCATTAAAGTAAACTGTAAGTTTGGCCACATCACTATCTTAAGATTTTATAAGGCAAAGTAATGTTTAACTTTTAATAGTGGATCAATGATTGTTTGTTTTTTAATAAAAAGGTTAAATTATTCAAAGGTTTAACTTTTAATTCAAATTTTAAACTAAATTTTATTTAATTTTAATAAAGGATATATTTGAATTTGAAGTTTCACAAAGGTATAATAAGAAGTACATGTGCCTGGATAGTGCTGGAGTAGAAATTGTCGAGATAAAACACTTGACACAAAATAAAAAATAATTTAGATGCTAGCTTAAGCCACCCATAGGTGGCATCTTTTTCAAAATAAACATACTAAACATTTTGATCTAAAATAAAATTCATCCCTTTTAAAAAAAAAACTTCATTTTAACACAAGGAAGTTTGAAAACAAATTGTTTGACCATGTTAGCTATTAGGGACTTGACTTGTAAACAACGCGGGCACTCTCTGATCATGCTGAAGTGGGCCCCGCTCCTGTGTCGGTGGCAGAAAGTGTTTAGTTTTGCATTTTGAAGATTGGCTTTCTTTCAGCCCCTGTCCACTGTCGGCGTGTTTTGTAACTCTGGTGAAGATTACTAATGGTGGTGTCTTGTCTGGTGTCTATTGATAATTAATAAGTCAGGTTTGGACATTTACCTTGGAAATATAACATAGTACTCAACCAATAGAAAACAACAGTCACAGGTCCAGGGTTTGAACCCTTTTCCAAGTCGCATATTTTTAAGTTGTTCATAATTAGGCCTATGAACCAATTAAAACTATTTATCAAACAATACACACTACTCTCGCAATCAGTAAATTAATTGGTGGTTTTAGAATAAATATTAAATTATTACTATTACCAAACTATTAAGTTACATAGTAAAATGAATTATGACACAGGGGCTTGGAAATGTACGAGTATGATAAGCCAAGCTAGAAATACTTTACATTAATATAAGGTAAACGATAGTGAAGTAAGCCAACCTGAAAACATAGATAGGGACAAACACACTTCCTTCGAAACTGTAATGTGTAAATAAGTTGAATGTGTGAAACGTCTAAGAAGACATGAAAAGAGAAGTGTGTTTGTTTATATCGAGGCCTAACCTAACTATACTTTCAGATTGGCTTCCTTCACTATCACTTTACATCACTGTACAGTGTTTCTACCACGGTTGTGAAGTCTGTGAAAATGTACCAACTTCTATTTCAAAATAAAAACTTTTCTTATAAAATATACTTTTTTTTTTATCATTTAGGACCAAAATATGTTATTACCCGCCTTGGTGGCGTAGTTGGCTAACGCGCTTGTCATGTTGAGCTCAACCGCTGAGGACGGGGAGATCGAGGTTCGAATCTCGGTCGGGTGAAGTGGGGGTGGTTTTTTCCTAAATGGTTTTCCACTCTCCCTCCATGCAAATGTGGGTTCACTTTCTCTAACTCAACCTTCCCAATTCCCAATCCATTAGCGTAATTAGTACTTAAAGCGTATAACCCGAACGAGTAGTAAGACGCGGTGCTAAATATTATTATAAATATGTTATTACTAATTAATATTAAATTTCTGCGAGCTTTAGTTTTTTCATTCAGGTCAAGTATTTTAAAAAGCTCTCAAGTTTGAGTCGAATTCGAGTATATTTAAAATGTCACTAGTTGAAACAAATACTCGGTGTAATTATCACATCTTTAAAATGTGTACTTTACATAATATATGAAAACAACACATGTTCCTAAAATTAAAATGACTCATTTTTATAAATAGAAAATATTAAAAAAATGGAAATGTTGATGTTTAAAATAGAACTAACATTTTAAAAAAAACTGATTTAAAATTAAGAACAACACTCGAATAAAAATATAATAGAAAAAATAATTAAAATGGTTTTAATATTCATGACATTAAAGACATTAAACTACAATATTATTTACAAAAAACGTTTATATAAATGGCGTCTAGACATTTTAATTAGCTTATATTTCCCCAAAATATGCTTCCATAACTTTCTTTACCGTATAAGAAAATGTAAGACTCGCAAGCATTTAGAAATTTGAAATATTTCATATTTTGTTTATTAGTTCTTATTGTAATAATTGCACATGATCACTTCTTCTGTTCCAATTTTATTCCTGTAGATGCATCTGCGCACCTGCGGTTTGTGGGCTCTCACAAGAAATTATCTTACTACAAAATTTATTTTAATTAAATTTTTAATGCAAACAAGTCGCTGTTCATTCTTTGAAATGAAAAATAAGATGGTAAAAATAATATTTGAAGTAGACAATATGAAATAATAAATGCTTTTGTTTTATTTAAATGTTGTTTTACGACAGGCCTAGCCAGCCAATATTTAAAAATATACGGCTTGAATAAAAAACTGACCCAGGCCACAGGCTGGAAACAGCAATGGGTGTAAAAAAATAAAAAAATTAATCTGCAAGGTTTAGTAAAATATAAGACAAGTTAACTAAATAGTAACTCAACTAATACAATTTTGGTAATTGAATATGTTAATTCATGTTTTTAATATCTTAAGTTTGAAAATAATATATATTTTCATTGTCTTGTCATGTCAATGCAACTTTATTCGAAGGTAATTAAAAATGGACGACAATATTGAACAAGTCTACTGGTTGAAACTAGTTTTAAAGCCCTATTATATTATTGTGAAATTTGGTATTATCCAAATTAAATAGCCTATACTTTCCATTGCTTTTTAAAAATTGATTTGTACTTACATCAAGAGGAAGCTCAAAAATGACAAACCTACAAAACTTTTGATCTCGATCCCAAGCTTTAATGACGAGCTCAGCTCGAAATCTGAGTATTCGCAGAGCCCTAATTAATATACATTTGCCGTTTTTGAAGGAGTTTTGAGATGAGAGTAGAACAGTAAAGAAATAAAGGAGTCAAAGTTGGAGGCTCGACATACCAACTCCGCAGCCCTGGTTTCTACACTGTCTTATTATTAAATTGCATATTTATTATATTTGGAGTAAGCTACATGAAATGTGGATAAAAACATATAAAAGGAATGGACACAACGTGACTAGCAGAACACAGTTCACACTTTGCATTGCTGCTATTAGACAAAGAGGTAATGGCTGCCTCTTTAAGGAAATTGATCGTTACTGCCCGATCCCCTGACCTAGGTTTCATTCTATCGGAACTCATCAGAAGGGAGTTAGAGACGCACAAAGCAACTTCATAAAAAAGGAAACCACAAAAGGTAGGTAGAAAAGGACATTGGTAAAGAAAGATAGGAACATGTAAAAGGTATAACATAAAGGGCAAACACAGGAAAAGGACATTGGATGTGAATATATAATGATATGACTCTATAAGGAAAAGCTCTTTTTGCTTTATGAGGTAATTGTATTATATTTGGAAGAAGGTACAGGAAAGGTGGATACAAACATATAAAAGGAAATGAGCACAATCTAAGTGTCTTATCATTCTTTACATAATTCCTTTTTCTCCCTTTTGTGATTTTTTGGTTTCCTCTTTTAGAAAGTTGTGTTGCGCATTTCATGCTTCCTCCTGGTGAGTTCCAATAGAATGAAACTTTGGTCTGGGGATTCGGTGGTAATGATCGATTCTCTGAAAGAGGCGGCCATTACAAATTTGCCCAATGGCAGCAATGTAGCATTGTCTATTAGGTAATCAGTTCTAATCACCATCAACCATTTTTACTCTTAGGGATTTGATACACTTCGGAAATGAGTGCATACGTTCATATACAAATAAGTGCTATCGTTATTCACAAAGCAATTAGAACTAATTATTTTTTATTAATTTAAATAATGGTAATATTTTAAGATGTTTATGCAAATTGTTCAAAAAAAGGCATTGGCCTATCTTAACCTAATTTACATAGTTTTTGTTTCCAAGACATTTCTTTGAATTATCTACTCAAGTTCAATAGTAACACTGATTAGCTACACTGTCTCCAGATTCTGATAAATCGGGTTGAACAACTGTCACAAAATGGCATCAGCCTGTAAATGAGTAACAATCACACTAACGGCACCTTTTGTCTATCTTCTGGCTTTGGTAGGAAGAAGAGTTTATGGTAGTTACTAAAAGAATATTTATATATTTATACACTTTGTTAAATTTGGAAGAAGGTACAGGAAAGGTGGATAGAAACATATAAAAGGAAACAATTTATAGTCACTTTATTGTCCATTGGCAGCAGTGTAAAGTGTGAACTGTGTTCTTCTTTTCATTGTAAAGGCCATATTGTGTTCGTCCCATTTATATGTTTCTATCCACCTTTCCTTATATTAATTTTGTTTAATGTAGCTAACAACTAATTTAAATAAAAACTAAAAAAAAAATTTTTGTAAAGTAATTTTTATGTTTTGTGTCACTAGTTAAAATCCATAATTTAACTACTCACGTCGGTGGTCACACAGTCTAAGTTGTCACTCTTGCATTAGACTGGAGTGCACAGATATCAAATCCTGGGAAGCTGCATTCCTCATCCCTATCCTACGTGTATTGTAAATAGTCGGATAGCAATCAGTAAATAACCTCTACGGTCTGGTGGTGTTGAATATGCACTCGCTAGGCACAACGATAATAGATATCTTTTTTTTTATTGCTAACATTTCAAGTCAAAGTTACTTTTTTTTTCTCATGTTTGACACTTTGTCAAGTCTTTATCATTTAGTTACATAAATGAGGTAAGGCTAAAGATGGTAAAGTGCCTTCATTTGTAGAGAGTGAGATTGAGAAACCATTCAAGAAAAATCACCCTCGATACACATTGCCAGGGTTTAAAACCCAACCTCCTAGTCATTAGCAAACCAAACTAGGCGAGCTTGACATTTATGTTGTGTTCCCGCCGTTGCGATTGTCAAGGTGATTTGAAATGACCACATTTTCAAAGAGACTCTTTATAAAGGTCTTATAAACTGGCCATTAATTTTCAGTGAGCTTTGGTCGACTTGTTGGTACTCTTAATTGTTTCACTCAGGACTATAGGCTTGGTAGCCATATTAGTATACTGTTTTAAAAAAATGCTTAGTTGAATAGTTAACAACTTATATGTATTCAACTGTACCGATTAATTGATTGAATCAACATCCCCAATCATCATTACAATAGCTCTGATTAAATTTATTTTATTCTGGAGGGAAAGTTATTTAAAAGATAAATAGGTATGTATATAGATGTTAGTAATTTCATACTTAACATTTTGTATCATTATACATGTTTATGCATAGGCAAGAGGATCTATCATCACTTGAAATCACAATTATATTAAACTCATCAATCACTTCAGCCTGCTTGCTTACCATATTAAAAACCAAAATCTACCCTTTGGCCAGGTTTCTAAATGCTACATCACCTTATTAAATAACAATGTCCTTTTTTTGTTTCACTCTATGTGCCCTGTCATATTTTATCAATTTTCTATTCTTCCTTTTGGCTTACCTCCCCTACCTTCGTAGGTTGAGGGGTTGGCTGGTGACATCTAATTTAAACTTAGTTATTACATAGAATCATGTTATAAAATTATTTACATTACAGCAACAAGGATGCAGCCTTAAATTTAGTAGAAAATAAAAATAACTATTTTTTATCTGAGATATTTAACATGCACTTTTTTATTCTAGGTATTTAAACAGGCTCTTTCCAAACAGATATCAGCACACGGTGTATAAACTAACTTAAATCTAGAACATACAACACCCAGCCCCCTGAACATTAATTTATCACTGTGAAAGGGAAAAGCACAATTTTGGAATTATGAAGTTTTTAGCCATGCCTGGCATCAGACTCGGAACTCGGTAGACAATGCTACCAACTGAGCCAGGTAGACAATGCTACCAACTGAGCCAAGATGTTGGACAAGTAACCTATTTATTTACAGACATCACTGAATCTGAATTATATACCTATGTTTGAACTTGTGAAATTTGTATGTCTTTGTTGATGTTTACTTTCCTTTTTAGGACCTACTGTTCATACGTGTGTTTAATATGTGGACGTATCTGTTTATTTAATTTGGTGCATGAGTTATTATGTTTATTGAACGTAATCTTCTTGCATGGCATTTCTTAAGATAAGGCAGAATGTTTTTTTTTTTTATTTAAATCAAACCTGCAGCGGTGATTGCATGGCTTAAGATGTCACTTTTGCTGTAGACTAATATTGCTGATGAGAGGAAGGTCTAGGTTCGAATCCCAACTGGATACTGAAGGTAGTTTTCCACTCTCCCTTTGCACAAATACTCATCCCTGCCCTATTATTGTAAATGTGTGGGTAACCAAAACTGGTGGTAAGGCACGATGATAATCTGATTTTTTAAATGGTGTAATGGATTTCAAATTGAATTTTAGATTGGTGAAAAATACCATATGTAATTACTTTTAAAACAAATCAAGTACCTACATCATCACTTATAGTTCTTAGAAAATGATAGTTATTTAAGTATACATATAAGCGTGTGTGAAATTAAGCTTTTATAATTAAATCCAAATGCATAATTAGTCAGGAAGATAAGTGTTGGGATTCAAAATGTCAGGGCTTCACACAGATTTTAATTCTGATGTAAAAAAAAAATTTGAATCATTTATATTAATTACATTTAATTAAAAATTTAAAACATATGTAAAAGATATCAAATGGAACCACTCTGAATATATAAAAAGGTTAGGCATCTTTTTTTAAGCAAACAAGGTTAGTTGATTTCACCTAGCATCCATCTTCTATTATTATTCTTGTTTACACATTTACAAATTGCAGCTAATTTAATTTAAATTATGTTTACTGTTGTAAATATTTGATAAAGAATGAGAAAGAGAACGGAAGTTAGAAGAGTGCATGAAGAAAGAAGTTACTTGTTTATATCAAGGTTTTACTCAGCTTTCATATTTTTCAGGAATCAGATTCTGATGAAGAACTTGCTTTGCTCGAAGCTTCTAATGAAGATTTCAAGGTTCTACTTAAACGGTAATGTATTACTTAATTTTAAATTGATATTTATCGTTGTGTTACTTTGTGTGAGTAAATACTGTAAAAAATCACATCATAAAATCTCAATTTCCCGGGTTCCTTTGTTATTCCTTTTACATGTTCCTATCTAAATGTCCTTTCTTTATTTACAAATTTCCTTTTTCTCCATTTTGATCTTTGGTTTCCTCTTTTAGGAAGTTGCATTGTGCGTTTCTCACTCCCTCCTTATGAGTTCTGATAGATTGAAATCTAGTTTGAGGGATTGGATGGTAATGATTAATTTTCTCCGAGCCATTACCTTGGCAGCAGTGTAAAGTGTTAACTTTGTTCTTTTCATTGTAAAAGCTAAATTGTGTTCGTTCTTTTTAAATGTTTCTATCTATCTTTCCTTTATCTTCCTCCAAATCTAATATAATTATCATAAAATAATATTTAGAGGTGTACCAAGATGTGGAAATTCTTTTTTAAATTGGGGGTAAGTTAAGTTTAATTTTTAATTAGCCAGCTTATTTTAAATTAGTTAAGTGGTTTGTATTAAAAAAATACTAAAAATTCATTTATGTAAATTTAATAAAATACCTAAAAAAAGACTGAAGTTCAAAATAGATGAGCTATATTTCTTATATTTAAAAACCGTGTTAAATTACTATAATAGGGAAGGAATCAAACCGGGGAAGATATCTGGGCCATACCAGTGGTTCTCTAAGGGCTGTTAAAAAAATTCCGCCACACCTCTTTAAACACACATGTATTAAATACACTAACGTGTTATAGATTGGGGAGATTGAATTTATAGAAGATGTACCCACATTTGTATAGAAGACGAGTGTAAAACTTTTTATTAGAATCCACCCTCTGTTTACCAGACTAAGATTTGAACCCTTATCTCCCCCCATTATCTGCAGTCCAGTCCATTGCGGAAGTGACAAATTTAGACCATTTGACCACCGAAGCAGGTTTCGTTGGAAAAGTGGGGAGAATTTTCAAACCTTCTACTAAACTATTTATGTTGTTTCAAATCTTTGATAACGAATCACCAGTTAGACTAGCATTAGCTGCAGTTGTAGTATTTCAATTTGTGGTATTTTTCAAACATAAACTGCATTTCTTGACCGCCAAATCAACAAACCACCCTGCGCCCTGCTGGTTCTACTTCATTGGTGACCTATTCGTGATATAAACAGCTAGCCAAGACAAAGGTTTTTTAACAACCTCAACTCCTTTCCGGTTTTGAAATTTATCTCAAATCACTCCGACAAGGTGATATTTGTTGATGTAAACATAAGGTTATTTATTATATGGACACACCAAAGCTTCGGTACATCTAAAACCCACTAATAGAAAACAATATCTACACTTTGATGGATGCCACCCATTCAACAGAAAAATATATATTCCCTTCAGTCTTGCCGTATGCGTTCACCGCAACTCCTTCAAACCAGAAAGTCTTCTTGGAAAGTTTTAAGAGACGTTTACAGAGCGAAGTTATCCTAAACCTATTATTAGTAAACTTCTTTGACTGGCTGAAACTCCACTGCTACCCAAACCTGAAAAACCAGAAACTAAGCACTCCTCAGGTCTGCAAAAGCTCAACAAAATATTAGCGTCAGCTTTTCACACTCATTAGAAGCATTCAGCCAAACCAACGATATCATCAGGAAACCACCAATCCTTGTGTATAAGCAGCTCCCATCATTTATAAAACTTTTGGTACATTTTACACTCAAAACTGGAAATTACACAACTTCCATCCAGCAGCCACTTCCTCTATCAACATAACCCGGGTCCACCACAAGGGGGAGACTATTGGTACTATGGTACCAGGCCTGGGATCCAGATTAACAATGTGCTAGATTAAATAAAATAAAACATGAATGGCAATCACAAGCTGGGGTTTCTTCCGGAGGACCCTACAGGCATTTGTCACAATGGTATAGTTGGGGTCAAAGCCCCTCAAAACCCTTATTTATTTGCTAAGATAATTTACCCCCCCTCCCCCCAGACAAATAAGGGTTCGCTGCCACTGAAGTCAAGTATAACAAAGTGAGGGG
>CABEEJ010000824.1:75249-87185 GCA_901482245.1 Timema douglasi
GGGGGGGGGGCGTGCTCGGTCCTTGGTATTGGACACGGTTTGAGCACTTGTGAGACCAGTAACCTAATTTACCAACTAGTATATCAAAAATGTGCGGCATAGTAAATTCACCTCACCAACAAACTTTCTGTTAACATATGAGTGTAAACTGCCATGACACAAATCTAGAACATTGAAAAACCAGTTTCAGCACATTGTCACCAGAGAATGCAAGTGTTCTATGTCCAATTTTTCACTTTAGTGTAAAAGAGCATTGACGTTTGACCTTGTGTATAAATAAACGTAAACACCAAATATCTCTAATTTAAAAATTTTGGAGATAGGACACTTGCATTCTCGGGTGACGGCATGCGTTTACTTATAACCTCAACGTTGAGGAATGGTACACTGTAAAAGTGTTAAAATAATTTAACAGAACACACTGCAATATATCTCAGCAAAAAAATATGGGAACTGGCTCATCACTGGATCACAAAGTCTAGAAAACTCTAACCTAAATATTCATTAACAAGGCCTGATTGCAACCCTGTTGCAACACCTATCCCCCACAGAACAATAGAGGAACCTCCTTAAAACCGGCCATGTTAAAATCACATTTAAAGTGGTTTGACCACGTAAAAAGAATGGAAACAGGACGGGTGGCAAAGAGGAGGCGGCTAATAGACCAACAAGTGGTGGATCGACCTAACCATCACTGACGTGAAAATGATAAATAAGAACTGGAGAGAAGTAATGAAAAACTAAACATTCATGAATAATGTGGGATTGAGAAGGTTTGCTAACATTGTACCTACCATCGCTGGAACAATTATATTATTATTATTAGTAGTAGTAGTAGTAGTATATTTAACTATTTCCAATCAAAAGGGTTATCAAACACTTCCAAGGTTTACTGTATAATTAATTGGTCCCATTCTATAACAGTGGTCAGTGCACCTGGCTTCTAACCCAGGGAGGGGTCCCAGGTTCTATTCCTGGCTGGTACCATGGGCATTTTTTCCCGAAAGGGGGCCTCCCAATGGTCACCGGGGTTTGGTTAATTAGACTTAAGTTAGGTTTAAGATCATTACTGGCTCCACACTTTCATAATCACTGTCTCATTGTGGGAAACGTTGTGCGGCATCAGAGCGACTTAAAGCCTACATACAGAGGTGATCGAACTAGATACTCTCTTGGTCAGAGATGCCATATGTAAAAAAACATGTTATTTTATACTTGTGATAACATGAAATAAATAGTTTAATGAATTAAAAAATACTTACAATTTTATATTTTTATAACTGGCCACAAGAATGTATAACAGTATTAGTTATTGTGTTGTGGTATTTTAGGCAACGTCAGGAGATGGAAGCCATGCAGCGTCGCCACAAGGAGGAGGTGGAGGTGTTCCAGCAACAGTTCCATGGAGGCTCGGTCTCTGCCATCTTCCCACCAGCAGTCTTCTATCAGGCAGTCTCTCCCCTCTGTGCAGGTCATTATCGCTATGGATGGGCCCTTTTAATCCCTTGAATCCTTAAGGATATTCTAAGTATGAGGATTTGAAAATACCTCTGACTTAAGATTATTATTTTTAATTTGAACAACTAAAGAATTAATATAGGTAGATTCAAAATCGAATGTGGGGAATGCCAGGCCTCCACCGTGGTTCGGATTCCACGTTAAACTGTAGGTCCTCCATTTCATCTCACAATCACCACTACCATTACACATTAGTGTAAGCGCGTATAACCCGAACGGGTAGTAAGACGCGGTGCTTATTATACTTGATAAGATTCAAGCAAAATTTTAAGGTAAAATGAAGATTCATATTTGAGAAAAAATTGATTTGGCCCATCTCTTAATCATCGTAGAAGAGAAAGTCTGCGTTAAACAGGTGTGAAACTTCATTGCCGCCATTTTGTGTGTTCAGTGGGGGCTGCTGTGCAACGAGTGCCCGGAGGAAGTCTGGAAGACTACCTCGTGTTCAGCACGGCTCCTCAGTCCCCGACCAACGGAGAGCAGCAGTCTGGCTCCAACAACTCGTCCCCTCCTCGGCCCCGATCTCACTCCTCTGATGAAATGGCCAGGATAGCAGTCGCAAACAACCTGAGTCGCCGTCAAATGGCGGCGGTGGTCAATGCACCCGTCAGTGTGCAATATTACCCTGCAGAGACCCAGTGGGTTCCCGTCCCGGGCCCGCAATACCCGCCGGGCTTTCGTAGAGTGCCGTCGAGCTCCGGGAGCTTGTTACAGCTGGCCCCCGGCCCGCCCACCGTCACCCCCACAGGTTATTACTTCCAGCCTGCTGTCACGCCATTGCTGCAAGCAGGTCTGCGGTTTGTCTACGGTACTGCTGGCAGTGCCCCTACCGTCGTGGGGTCTTCCGGACCTTCCAGTCCCACACAATCCTCTCAAGATCCCCACAAATGAAGGCTGGCATTCATTACGATATATCTCATATCTGCTTTATATTTCTCAATCAATTTCATTTAACTAAAGTTTTATTAGTTTGTTTATTGATAAAACTTGACATTTGTAACAGTTAACAATAATTGTTTGGACAATTCGTCAATGACGAATCATTTGAATTTAACCAGGAATATTTTAACCTCAACTTCTATTAATATTACGTTGTTAATTTCCTTTTGTTTTGTTGACTTTGAATATCTCCTTGCACTTGATTCACCTTCAAGCTTTGGGGATTCTCTGTGTGGTATCAAGTTATTTGTTATTTTAGATTAAAGAAGGTTAGTCTTTTAGGAACAAATATCTCATTGGAAATGTCAGCTAAAAAATTGTGATTGTGCTTAGTTTTTTGCTTGTTCAGATTCTTATTAAATGATACATATAATCATTATTAGTATTTAAATATAACTTAAAAATTATAATTTCCTTGTGTTCTATTGCTTTTCTCGTTGGTTAGGTATTGGTCTAATCATTGATCAAGAAGTCTGCCAGAACCTCATTATATTCTGAGAAATTCAAAGTATTTTACATATTGTTATAAAAGTATATTTATTCTCTTGGTTCGTGCTACTCTTGTGATTAAGTTGCTCATATGCTTGTGTTATTAGTGAGCGGAGGATTCAATCAAATAAATTACTTAAAAGCTTAACACGACATACAAAGTAAGCTGCAAGTTGTTTTTAGGAACTAGTTCAGATATCTCAGTTTTGTACACATCAGGAATAAAAAAATAAATTATACCTTTAAAATTAAAGGAAGGGTTCCCTTAAAGAGTTAAAACTAGAGATGGGATCTTCAAATCTCTTGAATACATGGAAAAATTGAAGATTCAAAATTTTTTTTTTAGTTAATTTATGCTTAGGTTTATGCCGGGATCACGATCAACTTAACGTTAACTTAATGTAACTTAACGTAAAGGACCTCCTCGTGTGTTTAAATGGAAGCGATCACGATGCACTTAACTTAACGTTGACTTGCAGTTAACTTAACGTAAGAGATGTCTTGGGAGGTCATTTACTTTACTTTACGTTACCTGAAGGGTATCACGTGATCTAGCCAGCCAATCATTATGCGAGTGACGTCAACAGGGCTGTTGAGTAATTCATTTGTTGGTATCATGACCAATGTTTACTCTTTAGCGTAAGTTCTAGTGATCGGACATTGAAACAAAATAATTACCAAAATAGGGAACAAAATTTATCAAAAAAGTTGAACAATAGATATATTTATTATATTGATTGAAAACTGTAAAGATTCACAGATCATCACTGTACAACTAGTACAAATCACAGATAATACTCGAAAATTAAGATGTTTGGCTCGAGTTGTTACATTAAGTTACGTGAATCATAATCATATATCTGTTTTCTTAAGTTAAGTTAACTTTAAATGGATGTTACGTTAAGTTAAAGTTAAGTTGATCGTGATCCCGGTATTAGCCCAACATAAGTACAGGGTGAATCTAACAACCAAACTCTAGACCATTAATTTACCAATTAACTGGATGTGAAATAACTTCTTTTTTTTTTTTATCATACCTCTTTGGGAAAATTTTTTGCTTTTTATTCTTACCGTTTTTCTAAAATTCATATTTGGGTTTGCATGCAATTTTAATAAGCAAAATCAAGATTTAAGCTTCAATAAACAGTGAATTTGACCCATCTCTACTAAATACCAGATAATCTGAATCAGTTCCAAATAATTTTGGCTTTATTTCTTTTAATGCCATTGAAAATCCATCATTATCAGTTACCAAACTAAGGTATATATTTGTTTTGTTATTGTGCATTAAAAAAATCCACAAAATTACATGTGCTGCCAATGATGATGAAAACTGTAACTCTCAATTGTAGACAAACTGTCAAGTATAGAGAAATCTTCATAACAAAAGTCAATCGGGAAAATGGCTGATGTGTAATTTAAGACTGAAGGGGGAAAAAAAATTATTAACATGAAATACTAAAAATTAATACTTTGTTGATATTTATTTTTTTGCTATTTAAGTTCTGATATTTTTAAATTTTAGTTTTATGAATTGGTGTGTGGAACAGGTACTTTAAGTGAGATTGTCAGAGTACTGGGCAGGTGTTAGAATTGTTATTAATTAGAATAGGTTTTGTGAACTCTAGCGCTGTTACTAATCATTTAGAGCTAGGTCCCATTATTATTATTATTTGCATGAAATTTGGTAAAAAAATTACTTAATTAACAGTGTTATTGTAAATAAGTTTATTAGTAAGTGTTTGCTATCTTGTTTGTTATTTTTTAAAGTTTGTAGTGTTATTTGATTTAATCTTAAATATTATTTTATTATCGTGCATTTCCACATTTTTTGTTTAACAGGACTATACAGAGCAGGTGAGGGTTTAGCACTCTTGACTTCTACATTAGTAAGTAGTGTCACATGTTTTGGATAATGATTTTCTACCATTTTAGTGTCAATTTTGCAGGCAATAAAAGCGTGTTTATTAAAATGCCTTTATACATTTATAGTTTCTTCTACTTTAAAGAGGAAACGTTTTAACTTTCTTTAGCGTGTACTTATTTGATAAAGTGCTTGGTTTAAAAAAAAACTTTTTTAAAAACTTGTGTTATTTATTTGCTAGTGTTCAACCTGCTTTTGAATTTTGATTGTTAATCAAAGAAGTGAAAATGATGTTAATATTGTACATTGAGAAATAATTTTGTAATAAATAATAAGTATTAACATAAAAGTCCTCAATGAAATCATAAAATAAAATCATAGTGTAATTAAGTCTCCTAAAAATGAATTTATCCAACTTTAACCATTTTTTTGTTGAAACTACAAATGACACATTTAGCATTCTTAACCATATAAATGTTGTAACAGATGTATTCATTATTAATTACACTGGTGTGTTAAAAAAAATTGTTATTATTATCTTAGAAAAAATATGATATTAATTGGTTAACATAATATTTAGAGATGGGATGCTTGAATCGTATGTTTGATAAAGCTGAGAATCACTAATAAAAATCTCAAAACCAAATCTGAATTCTTTACTTTAAAGAACATCTTTTGTTTTTTTTAGCTGAAAACGTAAATCACAAAATCATCTGATAATGATTAATCAATAATTGTCCCCTTTGTTTATTATAGATTTATAATCAAAGAAATATATGAAATCAATATTCAATGTCAAACTTTTCATGTGCGACATTAATCTTTTGGACTCAAGTGTTTTGTTTTTAGTTTTCAATTTTTACTTGTCTTTTACATTTACCTTTAATGACCATGACTAAACAAGTGATACCATAGTGGGACCAAGGAAGGTTGCTTTTGATGGTACATGGAAGATACATAGTTAAGGATTAAATTTGGATTTGAGATTCACAACATTTTAGGTTCAAATTTGGGAAAAATAGAATTGCGACACATCTCTAATGATAATTAATCTTTATTCTGCCTAGTACTCTGGCCGTGAGATTGTGTTGAGTTATGTATACGATAAGAATGAAGGCCATGTTGAGTTGATCAAGTATAATGTACTCCTTTATTCTGTTCGAGTTATTATATGTTGTTAATTTTTCTATTTCGCTCATTGTGAAACCCAATAATGTAAAAGGAATTAAATGGATCCATGAAGTAAAGAATTTTTTTTAAGCATAATGTGTTCATTTTGTCAACCTACACATCTATTTTAGATAAGTTTAAATGATTGTTTTGATCTGGAAACCAGAACAGCTGAAAAAAGATCAAATCTCAAGCCTTGCTCATAACGGTGAACCAAATTTTTTTTTTTAACAGGCATTGAGTGTAACAATTTTTTTTTTTTTAATATATCTAAAAATGAGGTGGCCCAATGGCTAGATAATTTTATAATAAAGGAAATTGATAAAACTAAAGAAAAAGGAAAAATAAACTACTAAGAGTAAATTTAAAATTCAAAATGGATTAATCCATTGTTTCACTACTACTACTACTTTCTTCTTCTTTGTGTTTGACAAAGGCAACAATGCCGAAATATTATATTTGTGTTAAAATGTGTGTGTGACTACTTCTACTATAGAAGACAGAAGAAAGGAAGATTTCACCTTTGTGCATTGGACTCTTCCCACATTTCTCCTCTTTCCCTAGGTGGGATTTCTTCATCAAATTTACTCTTAGTGGTTTATTTTTCCCTTTTCTTTAGTTTTATCAATTTCTTTTATTATAATTTTTTTAAATATATCATAAGACTGGTCTTAAAATATAGGCCTTTATTAAAACTGAGCAGTTTTTTGGGGGCGAATGCAATACGACAAGATAAAAGATTCTATTTAACCAAATGGATAACAAATTGGAGCTTATTGGGTATTTAGATGAGGCTTAACTTGATCACCAGGGGAAAGTATAAATAAATTTCAAATCAAGTGATTAGTATTAACATTAGTAGGTAAAGAGCGTTTATTTGGCAAATAAAAATTGTACATAGGTTAAGTACCCCATCTTTATTTGATCTTATTTACTTAGTTACTAGATAACTTTTGTTTGAAAACAGGACCTAAGATTCCAGCGTGGCAAAGGACATTTTTATTTGATGTGTTATAATATTTAACCTGCCTCGGTGGCGTAGTTGGCTAACGCGCTTGTCGTGTTGAGCTCGACTGCTGAGGACGGGGAGATCGAGGTTCGAATCTCGGTCGGGTGAACTGGCGGTGGTTTTTCCTAAATGGTTTTCCACTTTCCCTCCACGCAAATGCGGGTTTACTTCCTCTAATTCAACCTTCCCAATTCCTAATCCAGTAGCTTAATTAGTACTTAAAGCATATAACCCGAACAGGTAGTAAGACGTGGTGCTAAATAATATTATTATAATATTTACATTGATACAAATAAAATGTCTAGTCGTGTGAAACACTGAAACTTTCATACTAGAGGCCCGCAATGGGTTTCTTCGCCGCCCACAGTTTCAACTTGTGTGGATAAATCCATGAAAGTTCCAAGTGATGTTCATGTTTAATTTCTTCCTTATACATCTACTGTTAAATTGACGAATCTAAGACATATATTAGTCAAAAGATTAATTAATTTGTTACCAAACATGTTAAAATTACTTTTCATTCATAATTAAATACCTTGTCTTGCTTTTTTCATAGCCTTACAAAAATTGGCCGATCGTAAAGTGGAGTATCACCACTGGTGCAGCTAGCTTTAGAATCAATAAAACTAGACAGACGAAGCTTTACGTAGTACAGGCTAAGGGAAACCTGCTAAAGTGTGTGATCTTCAGAAGTATTTTTTTCAAACTTACATCCATTGATTTCACGTGTGAACGCCACAAAATAACACCGCTCTTTGCTCGTGCCTAAGAGCCTGCCCGACTGACTTGGACGCTTTGTTTGGACCAATCAATCAATGGGCAGCACTGTGGTCAACTTATTTTTTAGCACCGTGTCATACTACCCATTTGGGTTTTACGCTTTATTCCCTCAAACTCTTGTTGGAAGCGGCCCTGTGGAGATAGCAGAGGTCAATGCACGTTCAGATTCTGTCGACAATATACCTTCAAAATCTAAAGTAGTTCACGCATCCTCCAACTGAAGCACCACGGGCTTCGCAGATCAATCAATCACCTGGTTCTCTGTCCCTAATTGTGTAGTGAAAAGAAACCAATTGCCTGTTTTCATGTCTCCAATTGGGTAGTGAAAAGAACTTTCAAAATTTGGAAAACAATATAAACTTTCCTTATTTTAAATTTACTGCATTCTGATTGGCTTGGACCGTGGAAATCTATTGTGAATATAAGCTAGCTTTGCCAAGGTTAAATTGACTCTTGGATGCTGCAATATATTGCTAGATAAAGGACACACTCGCTGTGATGTCTGCGTGTGGTTCAGGTATAAACGTCTCTTTGGCTCTTTAGGCCAGTATTTCTAATAATAATGTAAGGTAAGTCCCTTTTATTACCAATTTTGAAAACTTTACTTTTTCTCTTCAATCTTTGCTGAGAACAATGATTTTTTGTGTGTTACATTTATTGATTGGTTTACCTTGAAAGTATTAACTTTAAGTGATGTGTCTTAGTAGAGATCTTCATAAAGGTTTCTAGCTTGCTGTTTTAAGCTTAATTTAGTATGCGATTCTTCCGAATGTTTAATTTTTTTCCTGGTGGCCCTAAAATAGGTTGTGTTTAATGATTGTGTCTTTTACCTCGAGCTTATCCCTTTCCAACTGACATAATCTTTGCTCGTGATTGAAAATCATAAATTCCATGTTGCTTTGTTATTTTAGGTAGGGCTTTATCCTAAAGAATTAAAATTATGGACTTAAAGTTGGCCCTCAAAAGGGCCGGTGTGTCAGGTTACTAGACTAACAGGATGTCCTGGTTAATGTTTTCTCCTTATCCGTGGATCAGATACATTTTTTGGGGGTCAAAGGAAGACCCGATTTTTGAGAGGTTTTAAGTCTAATATAACGTGTTTGTCCTCAACAGGGCCAAGTGTCTGGATAACGGATTTTTGTATCCTGAGAATTTGGGGCTTCTCGCCAGTGAAGGATTTGGTATAGAGAATTTGCAATGGGAGGATGGGCATCTCTCAATGCCCTTTATGTTTTAAACCGACTTATGTAATTAAGACACTAGTTTATTGGTTATAATGCGTCTAACACTTTTGGTGGGACTCGCTCGTATTGTCATAGTAGTTTGGATAATCAAACACAAAACACAATTTCAGTTTTATATCTTAAATAATGCTAAGAATAATTATAAAACAATATAGGAAACAACTATGGCAATAAAAATACAATAAACATTGCAAAACATATTTTTATTATTAAATTTTTCAACTTGATATATAGTAGGACTATAAGACATCAAACCATAATTAATTACTGTATTACATGTCAAAAATTCTTGACGTTTCTTTCTGAAGTGAACAGTTAAGATGGCTATTTACAGTATCGAGAAAAATATGCTAACAAAAGTATTAATTAATTTTTCTTTGCACCATTTTTGATTGTCTCTTTTTGGCTGCTAAATCACACAACCTTTTTAAAAGAAGTTAGGTTATGCAACTTTCTGTCTGCTTTTCATACCACGCCATTGCAGTAGTAAGGTTCGGTTAATCGATGCCCTACTGTACTACTTTTAAGTCATTTTGTGCCTATCTTTGGCGATCTCCTTTGTAATAACATCTTTCACCGCTTACCGAGTCCTAATCTTTGTTGAATAAAAATTGGATTGCTTAAATTATCAGTGCTTTTCCATGTTTTTGTGTAACATTAGTGTGGACTGATAATATGACAATGTTATTACCCACCCCTAAACAAATATTCATAGACATCTTGCAATAGAAATACCAATAGAACCAGCAAGCTTTAAATATTACCCCGAATAATCTCATACATCCAGCATTATTAAACATCTCAATCTTACTATGTTAATTATAGGTCTCTACTCATGCGTATATGTGCCTGGTGTAGACCGACATACAACTCCAGCCTGCTCACCACGGATGCCAAAACACGCTGCAATTGTGCGGCACCCTGATGTTCCAACGGAGAAAGCCAGCAATTCTCTGATTGGCCAGTACTGTACTATAAGAAGACTGCTAATATGTTTGGACACCTGGGTTGGCGTACGTGACCTAACAAGCATAGCTCTACACCTGCTCGTCTTGGGAGTCGAAAGCAGCGGCAAATGATCAAGACAACAAGAACCCAGCCTACATGATGAATACAACGAAGCATTTCCACCAGATGTTTGCAGATGGCGTAATAACAAAGGAACACTCCCACCTTCCCATCCGTCAACTAGACCTATATAACGAGGGACCGCAGACAATATCGAAGACTATTACTTTGGATTTCTAAAATACTTTGGTTTAGTTTGTTATTGAAATCTGTCAGTGTAGACATCGGTAATGTTTTGCTAATAACTTTAATTTTAAACGTAAATTCTGTTATGAAGCACTTAATGCTTCCTATTTCCATGCTAGTATCTTTGTATTTTTCTTGGTTTTATGATTTGCAATATTTAGGTTAAATATTTTTCTTCTTCTTTTGTGGTTATCAGTAATTTAAATTCTTTGAATTGATAATGTTTCTTTTGTTGGTTATTTTGGAGACTTCTGTTCTTTGAAGTTAATGTTAAAGTAACTTATTTTTGTTGTTTAATATGGTTTTGACTTTAATTTTCACTGATTCATTTAGGCAAAATTACAATTTCTGTAACGTAACCTTTTCTATTTTAATATCAAATATTTAAATGTGGGTAATTTTCTTTAATTATTTAAAAGTGGCGAGGGTAATTGTCCCGCGAAAGCTTGAGTTTAGTCGGGAAGTCAAACCTTTGTGTTTTAACATAAATATCTGGTGCAATATTTAAATTTATTTCATAAATTTAAAACTATGTAGTCTATTCACTGGTGTGAATCTGACGCATTGTAAACCTTTTAAAAGAGGTTCAATAAGCTCTTTGCAATTTTTGTAATATTTAGTAATTTAAACTTGATCCTTTTGATTTTATTTGATCTTAATTCACTGTGGTGAATTAGAAGCTTGTATATCATTTAGAAAGGTTTCTTTAAATAACAACTATTTTGTTTATTTCATTGGTCTCTTCTAGACAAGTTTATATTGTATAATTATATTCCTTAAAAGTTTGAAACATACTGTGCATGTAATATATTGCTAAAGTTTATTTGTTTTCTAACACACTTCAGTAAGACCTGTAAGGACATGCAACTTGTTGTTTTAACACCGTTTGTTACTTTGAATAAATAATTCAAATATTTATTTTACATGTAAACGTTTTACATTTTCATATAATTATTTCCTTTAGATATCCGCCTTCTCTTTTTTTTTGGCCTATTGTGGCCATAACTAAATAGAGAGAGAGAGCGGTACAACTGTATATTCCTGGTAGATTGTGAGACTAGCGCTACCGGGTAAAAACATCAAACCTGAGATCAGTACGTACTACATACATAAAATCTTAAATATTATGTGCACCCGTGTATAATTTGCATGCTTGATTTAGCCATAAAGTTTATGAGAAAATGGAAATTTGTATATAATACGCACCCATAACTTTTTTTAAGCACCACGCCTTACTACCCATTCGAGTTCTACGCCTATGTACTAATTACACTAATGTTTTAGGGATTAGGAAGGGTTAATTCAAAGGGAAGTGCACCCGCAATTGCATGAAAGGAGAGTGGGAAACCATTTAGGAAAAACAATCCTCGGGGAACCTGGCCAGGATCAAACCCTGATTTCCCCTTTTTGGGCAGTTTAGTCCTCCACAAGAGTAATGCATTAGACCACACGGCCACCAAAGAAAGGACAAGCGTGTAAGAAATTGTTTATGTGAACTCCAAAGCTTTAAGTCTGATTTCATAGCATGAAACACTGATTCCCTGTTGCCTATTTACTACCCATTCTATTTATGTTGTTTGTTATAGCATGAAACACTGATTCCCTGTCGCCTATTTACTACCCATTCTATTTATGTTGTTTGTTATAGCATGAAACACTGATTCCCTGT
>CABEEJ010000824.1:96647-125879 GCA_901482245.1 Timema douglasi
CCCCCCCGAAAATTAGGGTGAAACTTTTCCAATTCCTAGTTCATTAGCGTAAAAAGTAATTAAGCGTATTATAACCCGAATGGCTAGTAAAATGGGGTTGCTAAAAAAATGTAATAGATAGTAAACTGGCCTACACTAGAGAACCAAGTGCTAATCACTGCTTCGGTGGCCTCATTGTCTAAGGCTCTACTCTCGAATTAGGCTATAGATTGCTGATGACAGGGAGATTGAGGTTCGAATCTTTGCCGGGTGTACTGAGGAAAGTAGTTTGAGCCCATACCTGCACTTGGAAGGTTTTGTTTATGATTTCACCCTCTCATAGTTAAATAAGTATAGTAACACTAATATTTTATATATCGGTGATCGTGGGGCTACAAGTCGTCAGGCTTGCACTAGGTTAACTTGACGGGAGAATAAAAGTAGAAAAGCCAGAACCGGTAGTAAAAGAAAGGCTGTGTAAAAACAACTAATAATATGTAGATTCCAATTTTTATACAAAGAGACTTTTAGAATATAGAAATATTTTTCAGCCAACATTTATAAAATAATACTACAGTATCGGTAATATTTTATAGGTATTATTAGTATATCAAAATATGTTACTGCAAATCACTTTTCTTGGCGTATCAATACGTGAAATTAGATCTAGTGGCTTTTTCTACTTGTTTTTATGAAAATGGGAGTGTAGTTCGGTGAGACAGTGCTCAGCTGCCATGTTCATCTCTAGGATTCAGTTGTAATCTTTAAAAATAAAAGGAAGTGTTTGTGTGTTTGTTTGTGAGCTATGCCCAGCCAAATCTACGGCACGTAGAGATCTGAAATATTTAACATAGGTGTTCGTGAGGGGGTCCAAATGCACCTCAATGCAGGATTTTTAACTAGCTTTTTAATTAGGCTATTTTAACTCAATACCACAGTGGGTCACGGGCAACGCCGTATGGGATTGCTAGTCATGAATAATTTAAAAGGTAAGTGTGCCCTCATTTGCAGGAAGGTAGATAATGAAACCATCAATTCAACCGACATATTTGATCCCCATCACTGGCAAAAAAAAGACTATGTCCTTGGGTATCAATCTACCGTCACAATGCATTCTATACATGTATCGATGGTCGCATGGTCTAAGGCGTCACTAGATGGCTGATGACAGAGTGATTGACGTTTGATTTTCTCACTACAATGGTACACATTCTACCTGGGCTAGAAAAATCTTGTCAACCAACAAAGCCCCTTATAAAATAGTGAGGGTGCAGGAAGTACGACTGTTATAACAACAAAGCCCCTTAGAAAATAGTGTGGGTGCAGGAAGTACAACTGTTATAACAGACATCAAGACATCAACTGTGCTAAAGATATCAAGTTTCCAATCCCGGTGTCAGCACCATCTAAATTTGTATACTTGCCTTTATGGTCACATGGATTAAGGCGTCACTAGACTGCTGATGAAAGAGTTATCAACGTTTGATTTTCTAACTACAATCAAATGCGAGTACACATTCTACCTCGTCTGGAAAAATCTGGTTAACCAGCTAAGCCCCTTTTAAAATGGTGGGGGTGCAAGAAGTACGACCGTTCTAAAGATATTGAGATACTAATCCCGGTGTGCACACCGTCTAAGTGACAGGTTCATCTAATTCTGACGGGAGCGGGAATTGAATCCCAAGTGGTTTTAACTGTAGGTATTTCTCCCTCCGGAACATTTTCTTAATCATCCCTTCCACACGTTTTGCAAGAAAGGGTACGTGTGACTTATATAGTTATGGCGGGGGGGAGGTCGTGGGTTTGAATCTCGCTCGAGGGAACTGGGGGTGGTTTTCTACTCACCCTCACTCCACGTAAACTCTGGAACATTACTACATTACTCTTCCGTTCCATGTAGCTACCTACATCCACGCATGTCGATGGACTATACCTAACATCCAATGTTAGTACACTTTTGTGGTGGGAATAGCGGCCCCTAACTGAGGATTCTAAAACCCCTGAATGTGTATAATTAGAGCCGTGTCCATGCTCTCTAGTTGTGACATCACCGGGAAAAAAAACCTTTGCCGTGGGGGAGGGTTTACAGCGTCAAATATCTAGCTCCCAATTTCAAGGTCACGATCCATTTCTGTCTTGTCGAGCCGCCAAACTGGTGCCACTACGCAGAGAAAACCCATTGCAACATAATTTAAGGTTACGATATATTCTTGTCCCGACTTGTCTTGTCGACCCACCAAACTGTTACCAGGTATGAGTCATCAATATTCATCCCTGTTATTACTCATGAATTTATGTAGTTATATATTATTTCGTCAAAATATATTTGCGGACATTAAATGTATATTTAAAATAATTTCAATGTCTTCATAATTGTATTACTTATGAATTTTTGTAAAATATATATATATTATTAAATCAAAATATAATCGTGAACATTAAATATCTTTGTTGTTTAAGTGGTATCGGGGTTGGAATATATGTTGGGTACACAATATAAATGTCAAGCTCATATAGTTATGGCAGGGGATGTAGGGGGTTCGTATCTTGCTCAGGTGAACTGGGGTGGTTTCTACTCTCCCTCACTCCAGGTAAACGCTGGAAAATTTCTACCTTACTCCTCCGATCTATGGCAGATACCTACATCCTCACATGTCAGATGACTTCACCAGGGAAAGCCCAATGCCACATAGAAGGGGGGAGGGTTGTTACATCATTCAAGGTCTCTACTCGTCTTGTCGAGCCACCAAACTGGTGCCAGGTATGAGTCTTTAGGGTTACGATATTGCGATGACGTCATCAGTAAAACTCATTGCCGAGGGAGGGGTGCCGGAGTATATGTCTTCATGTACTAGCTCATGGTTTCAAGGTCACGATATATTCCTGTCTCGACTCATTTTGTCATACCACCAAACTTGCGCCAGGTATGAGTCATCAGGGTTGAGACAGTGTGATGACATAATCAGGAAAACCCATTGCTGGGGGAGGTGTGCCATGGTCAATGACTTCATGTACTAGCTCACGGTTTCAAGGTCGTGATCTATTCCTGTCTTGATGATCCGCCAAACTGGTACATGGTATGAGTAATCAGGAATACCCATCGTCACATAGAAGAGAGAGAGGGGGAAAGAGTTTCCACGGTTAATGACCTCGTGCACTAGTTCACTGTTTCAAGGTCACAATCTATTTCTGTCTCTACTTGTCTTGTCAAGCCGCCAAAATGGCGCCAGCTATGAATCATCGGGAAAAAAACCTGGGAGAATGTTTTGCGACACAACACGCAATATTTACGTCACACAGATCGAGGAGGCTCTTCTTGTTAAGCCACCAAACTGGCACAAGTCATCAGGGAATACCCACTGCCGGGGAAGGTTGCGACACCATTTAAGGTCACGATCTATTCCTATCTTGTCCAACAGCCAAAATGGTGCCACTCATCAAGGAAAACCCATTGCCACATAGAAAACCAAAAATAAACCTTTGCGACATTGAAGGAGGACAACAGGTCGTTAATCCCATCTCGTCATGAAAATAGCCAGAAGGGAAATTCAGGTCTAACGGAAATACAATGGCACCAGGTTTGAGTCACCAGAAAAAACCCAGGGGAGAGTGTTGCGACATAACACGCAATTATTACGTCACCGGGAAAAAAGAGAATATATAAAACAAGAAAATACAAGTACCAACATGTTTGGAACAAGAATCAACATGTCTGGAAAGGAGGTCAGGGGAAGGGAAGAGGGCTTGGGTGGAGGTGTGGGGGGTTGTAGGGGAGGGGGAAACCAACAGCCAATCAGAGAAAGAGGAGGCATGGTCACGTGATCAAATTCAACCAATCAGAGCGCTGTATTCGTATGCCCCGCTAACTACTTATATATTTTACAAGTACTCACAGGTAGATAACATTTTTGAGAAAGTAGATGATATTTCTAGAACATTATCTACTACTTTTTTATTCCTATTAGGTTCTTAATGTAGTATTTTATATTCAAATTCACACATCTATGATTAAAAATAATATTATATATTTTATAATCTAGCAGACGCCCCTGTATCCTTCTCACTTCCGAAACAGCCAGTATACCACCAATTCCAACACAACCAACACAGCATTATGGGTAGTTGTCAGGGCACCTCATTCCAGCCACCAGGGCTTAAATACTCCCGACAAGTAATACCGTAATATGTTAATTTCGTAATACCTCAAACTAGTTACGTCATTTGTTTTTATAAAACATTTGTTCCAAGGACGGACATTGTGGGGTATTATTTTGGTTTCTAAATAGTTCGTAATTTTGTTTTGAACCTCGTGTATTGATAATATAATATTACCTCAGACTAGTTAATTAATTTGTTTTTCTGACCCATTTTTTCCAAGGACGGACATGGTTTCTCAATGCCTCGTGTGTTTTTTTCTGACCCACTAGTTCCAAGGGCAGACGTGTTATTAATTTAATAATTTAACATTTTAAAATGTTTAACAACTAATTTGCTAATTTGAGTAATATTTTATGATATATCTACCCCAAACATACTCAATTAGTGGGGTTGGGCAGTAAGTAGGGTGCTCTCGAGATCTACCGTTTACTATGAGTTCCAGTTAGAAAGAAAACCTTGGGATTTTCTTACCACTGCTAGCATTAGATTTTAACAAAGTGATGTTACATGACCTACCGATAAACAAATACAAGTGATTTCCGAAGGTGGAATTCCACAAACGACAAAAATAAATTATTTCTTCATTCAGCATAGTGTATAAGCTCCCCGGTTTGATCCCAAGCATGATTTAGGGTTTAAGGGTCCCGGGTTCCAAGGACGGCTGAGGGTTTGTACGAACTAAGGGTCCCAGGTTTGAGTCCCCCATTTCAATAAAAGATTATTCATATTAGTTAGAATGGTTTATGTATCTTATATATAATTTGATAAGCCCGTTTCCGGTAGTAGAAATTACAAGGAATATACTGAACATGTTTTGACAAACGACCACTCGTTTTAACGGTTAGAAGTCCAGGATGTTGGTAAAAATAGTAGTTTTTCATTAAAATCGGATTTTCACAAATAATTTTCAGTTTTCATTCTTTGTTTAATCACCATGGAAGGCGTTATTTGCTGCATGGTTGTAAATCTCTAAATACATATATCTCTTTGGCTAACAAATAACAACTGAATCTTTATTTGTTGCTCCAAACACATCACAATATTCTCTTTGGATGAATATTTATCTTTGGATGCTGGTCATAGAACATCTAAATTGGGATGCCTAAACTGGGGGAACGTTTATTTCTTATTGGAATTTTGCTATCGTTAATTTGCATTTAAATCAATAATACTGAGAATGGTTTAAGAGTTAAATGTTAAGTTGTTAAGTTCGTGAAAATGTTGTCTACTTTTGTTTCACTCATGATAAAATAATCTTTAAATAAATTTAGTTATGTATTATAATCTCAAAAACGATAAAAATTATTTTAAATAATGTTAAAATATAGTCATTTTAATTATCTACCTATGAGTTTTGGTGTTAATTTTTTCCCCTTCAAATAATGGGTTTTTTATTTTCAGTTTATTCCAATAGTGCGGTTTGATGTTCATTTAGCAAGAAGTAACACAATACAAATAAAGTTTCATTTTATCGCTTAATTTTGAGGATATGATATTAAAAAGTAATGTTTTGTATACCACATCTATATTTTCACATTCTCTCTATTTGATACTCTAGCTCGTGCTCTCACAAACTCTTTCTCTAACACTATTTCCCCCCACACACATACACACTCTCTCTTTGATATATTCTTTTCTAATTCTCTCTCTTACACTTTGTCCCTCTCTCTGGCATTGTCTACCCTCATATACACGCTCTATGACACCATTTATCTTACATTATCTTTACTACACTCTCTCTTTCAAACACTCTTAATCACTTTCACTTTCTCTTTATTTCAACCTCACTCTCTCTCTCTCTCTCTAACTCTCTATATCTCTCTTTAACTCTCTCTATTTCAAACTCTGTTTCTCTCAAATTCAATCTCTCAATTTCTCTCACTAACTCTCTCTCTTAAACTATTTATCTTAAACACTCTTTAACACTCTCTCACTCTAATTTTCATTCTCTAAACTAATCTCTCCCTCTCTCATTTTTTCTTTCAAACTTTCTCACACATGATCTCTAATTTCCTCTATTTTTCCCACAGTATCTCTCCCAAAATGTTACACTTTCTTTTTATCACTCCCACTTTCTCCCACTTTTTATCATGTACTCTCCCTCATATGCTCTCTTTTCACTCACACAATCTCTCTCACTATCTCACACACACACACTTTCTCTCTAAACTCTTTCTATCACATACACACACTCTCTCCTCACACACATACACACATACACACATAAAATCTTTCTTTTTCCCTTTTCTCCTAGTATATTCTCTTTCTAACGCATACAAATACTCTCACTATCACTCACTAACACTCAATCTGTCTCAATTGCACATTCTCTGTCTCTTACACTCACTTTCTCCCACTCCCACTCCCACTCTCATTTTTACACTCACCCACATACTTTCATATGCATATGCGACATTCCACGAGGCAGCTGTTGAATAGAAATTGCTGATGATAAATAAGTTATGGAATGCCTGCCTACAAGAAATTCCCGAATTATTATTTTTTTATTTATCACCGCGTCTTAATATCCATTCAGGTTATACTTAAGTATTAATTACACTAATGGATGAGGAATTGGTAAGGTTGAATTTATATTAAGTGAACCCGAGTTTTCGTGGTGGGAGAGTGGAAAACTATTTACGATAAACCACCCCAGTTCACCCGATTAAGATTCGAACCTTGATCTCCTCGTCTTCAACAGTCTAGCTCTAACACGAAGCTAGCGCATTAGCCAACTAAGCCACCGTGCTGGGTATGTTTGAATTAAAACTTCCGCGGAACCTTAGAATGGAACAGGGACACGCCCCCGGTTATAGGTGGCGGCAATTTTCCTTTGGGACTTATGAAGGTTCAGAAAAACTACATCACATTTTTCTTTATAAGAGCATTCACCTTCGTCATTGAGAAGCGGGTCAATATCCCAGTTAGACAATAAGGGGTGATTCAGGTCCCTATTAATGAGGATTGAGGAAGGGGTGGCCTTGACTGACTCGTGAATGCTGCGTTAAAAGCTACGTTTAATACATCAATGTCCTGGTCCCAGCGAGAGTGGTCTTAGTGGTGGAAGATTGTTAAGGCAATGTTCAGGTTGCGATTAAACCTTTCTACGTGATTCGGAGACGGGTTGTAGGGACTAGTGGTAACGTGCTTGATCACCCATGAGAAGCACATATCCCCAAAGGTCCTGGACCTGAAACACGGCCCATTGTCAATCACGATGACCCTCGAAGTCCCTAAAATCGCCCAAACACGTCTGCACAGAGCATTAACCGTTGTCCTCGCCTTCATGTTCCTAAGGGGAATAAGGATGACAAATTTCGAGAAAGCGTCCATAGCAACAAGTATGGAGGTGTTACCCTGGGAAGAGCGAGTCAACGGGCCAACAAAATCAACGAAAATCTTCTCCCACGGCCGCCTAGCGACATCCGCGGAGTGAAAACCTATCTTGGAATTGCGAGTAGGTTTGGCCAATTGGTACGGTTCACATTTACGTACCCACTCTCTAATAGCCCTAGACATTAAGGGCCAAATAAATTCCTTGGAGATCTTACGTTCTGTTTTAAGCACGCCGCAATGGCCACCGAGGAGGGAGTCATGGAAGTACTTAAGCAACATGGGCCTAAGTTTCTCCGGCACAAAATATCTAAGCCTCCCTTTAATGCGAACTACGAGGAGGTTTTAATGGATCTCGTAGCTGCCTATCCTCTCCCCACGCTTGATCCTGTCCACAATCTGGGTACAGTACGGATCCAACAACTGATGGTCTTTACTGGAAATAAAAGATTCAGGGATAGTATGGATGACGCATAGCGAGCCTTCCTCCTTACCGTCTCTTACGGGGTCCTTATCCTCAGACATCCTTGACAAAGCGTCAGCAACAATATTAAGTTTCCCGGCAACATGATATGTCGTGAAATTAAACCTAGATAGCTTCCAGACCCACCGGCCTATCTTTCCCAACTGTTTCGGGTGATTCCACATCCAGCTAAGGGCCATGTTGTCGGTGTATAAATAGAACTGGCGAAGTTCTAGGTAGTCAGCAAATTTCTCAGTGCCATAGATACAACTCAAACATTCCTTTTCATAAATGCTATACTTTCTTTCGGCCGGGCTCAGAGTCCTACTGGCGAAAGCTACTGGTCTACACCCCTCGGAAGTCATTTGGGAGAGAACCGCACCTAGTGCTACTGAGGAAGCATCGACGTGCAATTGGAAGGGTAGAGAGAAGTCAGGCATACGTAGGACGGCTGGCAAGACAAGGTGGCGCTTGAGCACAATAAAGGCGTCCCTTTGGGCAGATCCCCGAGTAAAGGTAGCACCCTTTTTTTTTGAAAGAGTTAAGCGGATTGGCTATGTCCGATAAGTTAGGGATGAACCTAGCGTAGTAGCCGCACATGCCTAAAAAATCGTAACACACCTTTGATGTTTTTGGGGGCAGGAAAATCTAGGATGAGCTTGACCCGCTCCGGGTCAACGAGCAGGTTACCCTCTGAAATAATATAGCCGAGATACGGTATAGATACTCAGCGCTTGCCCCCACAGGATATCCCTAGAGGCACATGGTTGAACTCATATACCTGCCAGGGGGTGACGAACGCAGTGTATCTCTTATAAGATTCCGAGAGTGCGCATTGGAGAAAGCTGGCATTGAGGTCAATTAGGCTGTAATATTTAGCTCCGCCAAGATGTTGGAAGGCGGATTCGATGCTAGGCATGGGGTATGGGTCGAACACAATCTGTTTGTTGAGTTTCCTATAGTCGACAATTAAGCGATGCCCCTGACCTTTCCTGGGGATAATAAAAGCAGGACTTTAGTATGGCGATTTGGAGGGACGAATAACCTCTTTCTGTTCTAAGTCTAGGATAAGATTCCTGAATATCTCTAATTTGGGAGGCGCACAGAAGTAAGGACCGGATCTAACAGGTATGTGGTCCTGCGCTACAATGTCGTACGGCAAAATGTTGCACTTCCCCTATCTGTCAGTGATGACGTCAGGCAATCGACCAACCAAACGATCCATCGCCTCACGTTCCTCAACAATCGAGAACAAATCTCGAGGACTATGCCCGACACAAAATGGAACAAATGAACTTGTCTCAAAGCTAAACGATATTCCTAAGCGTCTTAAATCAAGTTTGACTCCAGTGCGAAACATAAAGTCTGTTCCCAGAATGACATCAAAAGGGAGGTTTGGGACAACAAAAAATGAACGCTTCCAAGAAAATCAGTCTATCTTGATAAAAAAAAACTACCTTGCGGTCAACCAAGATAGTCTGCCCGATAGTCACTGCGTAAGTCTTAAGAGAGATTGAATAATAATCGACTTTAGTTTTACCTTCCAACTTGCGCACAAAGGAATGAATGGCCCCAGTATCTAATAGAGCAAAACAATTTTCCTTGCCTACCAGGATCTCAATCACAGGGGTGGAAACGCGTGTTTTAAGACGAGTGGGCGCGACTGAACCATGACTACGAGCGCGCTCTACAAGTTTCCCGCTCTACACTGTCTCTGTAATTGACCTAGCCTCCTGCAACGGAAACATCTTACGCGCGAGAGGTCTCGGGGCGCACGGTTGCTAGGGCCAGAAGGCCCGAAGCTATTCCTGGGAACATTAGCGTCGCGATCACTCGGTGGTACAGCCGCTAAAGACAAGGCCGTATTCATGGGCTCGGGAGTCGAACCCGTGCGTCCACGGGCTATAGCCGCAGGCGCATGCGTAACCAAAAATTCCTGTTCAGAGGGCAAGGTGTTTTCTATCGAAGACGCCAGAGAGAATAGATCCTGTACAGTACAGGACTTACACGTGAACTCAAAATGTCGCCGGGTAAGGGTGGATACATTCTCGAGAATAATATCCACAATCTGGCGCTCCCCAAGGCCACTGTTGAGAACTTGAGCTGCCTCAGTAAGAGATGAAATGAAGTCTCGCATAGATTCATGGGGATACTGGAATCTGTGTATAACTTCCTTACATAACCTTTCCCTCGCCCTACTAGTTAATAATGCTTCCAAAACGAGGTCGGTAAGCGATCTCCAAGATAGACGGTTCTGAATCCCACGGGAGAACAACTGGGTCAAAAACCCTGAAGTTTTAGATAAACAGAGAATTAAAAACTCATTATCACAAGCTAACTTCAGACAATACGCTCTGTTAACCTCAATCATGAATTTAAATAGGGCAACGTGATCCTGACCGTTATAAACAGGGATGCGACTTAGAATCTCCAGAAGTACCTTATTCTGACATTTAACTAATGCTGGAGACAGGGGGTAGAACGGCCGACGCAAAGAGGGGTGAATTCTCGCTCTCATTCCTATCCATACCTAAGTCAGTCTCAGCCTCCCCAGCCCCACTAATCTCCCCACACAGTTTAGATCTGAGCTCACCCACAGTAGCATTGGGAGGAAGGCAGACGCCCCTTGACGTCAGCTCGGCCACTAACTGGTCCCGGCTCAGATGATAAACACCAGTCTTAGTCGAGGTGAAAGTTGTCTTGACAGCTTCAGGAGTGGTCGCCATGGTCACAGACGTTATGAAAAATAAACAAACACAAATCAGTACAAAGATCAATAATGTCAAATACTCCAGATGAGAGGGCTCTACTTTCACTCCTAACACCCTATAGCATGCCCCACCCCCTCAACGAGAGCAGAGTGGCACAGCTTCTCTCTTGTAGCCCCCCTCTTTTTATTATACTATAAATAAAAGTCAGGTTAATCACAAGAGAGTTTTTTTTATTCCAACAAAAACAATATTCGAAGATAGAGGGTGAGACAAGCCCAACGTTAGGCGCAGATATCAATACAATAAGGCCATAATAAACAATACTGAAATAAACTATTTGGGGCATGACCCCAAGCTCTAAGATGTCCGGCTAAGGGATCCACATTATTAACATACATTTAAATTGACCTTCGTACAAATATGTCGTGTATAATGGTAATAAATGGAGATTGAAACAATAACCTGCAGACTTAAAACAAACATAAAGATATAGACTAGTCGCCATCGGTGACTCTCCAATAACTAACGTAGATGGCAAAGTGCCCTAGAAAAAGGTTTACGGCCATCATAAGGCCCAAAAATAGAACCAATATCCATGATTAAAAAGGACCTATAAAATTGAGTAACCTAACTGCTAACAACTCTAACAAACTAAGAGCACGGGCTCGCGGCCACAGATTTGACCAACCAAGTACAGATCTGTAGAAATTTAATTCCCCAATAACGACAAGTAATACAATCATTAAACATGATTCTACTAAAGTACCCCAAAGGGTACACTTTAACAAATATCCCGCATATCAAAAATGGCTGTGTTAAAAGTTTCAAATCCATCCGTGAAGCGGATGAGATGCGTCAGCCTATACAATAATTTCTTTAAGTCCAACTGTGATACCATGATCTCTACTAAAAAAATCCCACAGCCTCAATTTAAAATAAACAAAGTTAAATCTTAAGCAGATATCGCCAAAACAGCAATTTAGAATCCATCATAGGCCAAACAGAATTTTTGATATAAATAAACTAAATCTAATTTGACACTAAGTGTTCACCTAGAGAATGCGTAGAAATGCGTGTCATGGCTATAGAGTACTGCCATTATATACACATAAGTTAAGTCACGTGTTCTCACAGCGCGTGAAGTAAGGCAGGGAAAAGGGGGGAGGGGAGAGCATAGTTCTGGAATACTCTCACACAGTCTGGGTATAATTCAAATCGCGCGCCGTTCAACCGACCGTTGATACCACAACACTGTTGTCGGCGCGCACGGATCTGCGCATGCCGATCGTCTCTTGTTTCTCTTTGGGTGGGGCAGATCTAGAGGTGGAACTTGAGCCATGGTCCCTCTGCTCAGTTGGAAACAAGTCGAGCCGTAATGTGTACGTAGTGTGGAGCCTCGTTGTAGATCAGCCAAATGGAGACAGAATCGGTGAGCCAAAACAATCCTTTTCCTTTCATGTTGTAACAAGGTGTATTGATATCGGTTTATCGCGCCTCACTTTTGGGCGTCAATTGTATTGCATATACATATTTCAATTAAAAGATTTTATATTACTGCACACTTGTGATACTGATGTGATTTATTTGTTATAATGTGTTGGACTGTGAGCAGATATCATCCTCACTGCCTCACTACTTCACTCTCACACTACTTCACTTTTTAACTGCCTCACTACTTCAAACATACGTACATTGGTTTATATATGACATACCCCTTGCCTTTCTCTCCCCTTTTCAAGAGTGTAAAATCCAACTAATCGAAAGAGTCCTAGCGACAGGTTTCGTGAAGGCTAGCTTCTTATTGGTTTAGAGAAATGGCGTCTTCTGCCAAATACTATGAAACTGTTCCCTTTAACAAGAAACAACGCAGTTGTTCTTTTACCAGGAAAGATGGTATAAAAGATATATTTTAGTGGCGAGATCCTTTTCACATATTTTCTGAGAAGCGCGTGTTTCTTCATGGATGAATCTTAAAAGGATACGCTACCTATATTACTTTAAATAAAATTTACCTTCATCCATGACTTTTTACATAATTTAGATTAATCCAAACCAATACGTTACAAAGGTTACAAGGTCAAGTTCAAGGTCAAACTGGAATGAGAGGTCTTGCTAGGTAGTCCTATGGCGCGACCAACTCTGTTTCAATCAACTTTGCCACGACCACCTCTGGCGTGCTCACCTGGCGCGATCACCTATGGCGCAACCACCTCTGGCGCGACCACCTTTGGCGCGATCACCTCTGGCGCGACCACCTCTGGTGCGACCACCTCTGGCGTGATCCCTTCTGGCGCAAGTTGGGGTGCCAATAACGTCCCTCTCTCTCCTCGCAAGCTCCTTTCCCGATTGGAAGCACAATGCTTCAGTATGATAAGGATATCATACTACCCACGTACGTCTTTAAAGCCTTATATCACGAAAACAAGGAAGAGAAGGGATACTTTTATTTAGATGGGGTCAAATATATATTTATTTATTTTGGTAAAAAACCCACCCTTTGTGGACGTGACAAAAATTCTGGAATAGACGCCGGAGCACCTTAAACATAAGTCTATTTTAGATGATAATATCATTCATTCCCCTCTTTAAGGCCTTATATTTCGAAAACAAGGACGAGAAGGGATATTAATAACCATATGGAGTGAAAGAAAACTGGTTTTTGTAAATAAAAACACGATTTGTGGACGTGGCAAAAATTTTGGAATAGACGCTGGAGCTCATTAAACATAAGGCTAGTTTAAAAGCTAAATCAATTCATCCCCGGTTTACGGCTTTATAGCTCGAAAACAAGGACAAGAAGGGATCTTAAACATAAACACTAATTCAGAGGATAAATCCATTCATCTCCCTTCTTAGGCCTTATATCTAAAAAAAAATGAGACGAGAAGGGATATTTTTAACTATATGGGATGAAAGAGAAATGTTTTTTTGTATAAAACCCATTATTTTTGGACGTCACAAAATTTTTTGACTAGACGCTGGAGTGCCTTAAACGTAAGGACCACTTTTAAAATGTGGCTATTTTAGAGGATAATTCTATCAATTTCCCTCTTTAAGGATTTATATTTCGAAAACAAAGATGAGAAGGGATATCTATAACTATATGGGGTGAATGAGAAATGCTTTCTGTATAAAACCCATTATTTTTGGACGTGACAAAAATTCTTTACTAGACGCTGGAGCGCCTTAAACGTAAGGACCACTTTTAAAATGTGGCTATTTTAGAGGATAATTCTATTCATTTCCTTCTTTAAGGCCTTATATCCCGAAAACAAGGAAGGGAAGGAATATGTATAACTATATGAGATGGAAGAGAAATGTTTTCCGTATAAAACCCACCATTTGTGGACGTGACGATCCCAGCATATCTGGCCATTATATTCGGTAAACTTGATCACCTCCTTCTCTTAGGCTTTTTCTGCCATCTCTTGTTTACCCCTGGTGCCTACTGCCATCTCTGTTTCAGATATGAACCTTATTTAATACTAGTTAATTTTTTTGGTTGTGTTGGCTAAAATCGGTTAAGTTATTGTGAATGTGGAGTAGTTATTTTTTATAGGTCCAGTTGTCATAAGTCATTTCGTTTCGTAATTCGTTCCTTGGTTCAAGACTTTGGGGCAAAATAATTCTGGTGCGCGTTAAAATGGCTTCATTTGATTCAGAGTCAAGCGATGGAATTTGTGATTTGTCAAAATCACCTGTGTTTTCTAGTGTTGCTATTGATAACTTAAAATCCCAAGAATCTTTAGGAGTTCCACTGAATACTACATGGACATTTTGGTTGGACAAGTACGTAATTTGTGATTTTTTTTAAAAATACGTTCTCGGTGATGTCAAGATAAAATATGTAAAGAAAGGTTATATATCTTTGATAATAACAGTTAAACCATTTTTTTGGGGGGGTGAATTCAAATTGTTAACACTATCATTGAATTTTGAAAAAAAAATTTAACTTAACTAGAGCAGATAATAATACATAAATTGTTGTTCACAAGCAATATTTAGGAAGAATAATTGGGTAGATAAATACTTTCTTTAAATACTATACCTTACTAATTACCAATACGGTAGTATTTTAATTAATTTATGGTCAAATTTAGGTTGACCCTAAAATTATAAAAAAACTAATTTCACCCTACATGGTTGAGTCTAGTAGGCCAATTTACAAATTATTCTCTCCCACCAGCATCCCCAATTCTTTCAAAACAAATTAATCATAACTTGACTCGTTTTTGTTTTAAGACACAGACTCCGTATCCGTAGGTCCGTGGTCCATAGTCCGTGCTCCGTGAGAAATTGATGCTACAATATTATAATGTACTGGCCACAGAGTCCTTAAGGCCCAGACACAGACTCTGTATCTGTAGGTCCGTGGTCCATAGTCCGTGCTCCGTGAGAAATTGATGCTACAATATTATATTGTACTGGCCACAGAGTCCTTAAGGCCCAGACACAGACTCTGTGTCCGTGGTCCGTACTCCGTGCTCCTGGTCCATAAGAAATTCTACTCGCGATTACAGTCTTAGTATCCATAATCACGTGACCGTTTCAACCAATGAGATAATAAGAGATTTCATCCAATCAAAAAATTCGAAAGAAAATAGTCTACAGCACGGAGCATGTGTCAAGCAGTCAGGAGTCAGCTGATCAAAGAAAAAAAAACCAAAAACAACTTTTTTGAGAAAACTTCCAGTATTTATATTAAAATATGGGTTAAGATCACAAGAAATATATTTATAACTTTATTCTAACTATCAAACTTAAAATAATAAGTGTTTGCAATAGTCTGAAAATGCTAAACAGATGTAGGCCTACTAATATTTTGGATGGAAAATCACTAGTATCCATAATTTATCAATTACAAAAAATTAAATGACGCTAGTAAATAGAGAATAAACCAAATAGGGGTGTTGAACCTACAAAAGCAAAGCTAATATTTCTGAGAACTTGGGTATTTCTCAGAAAACACTTTCCTAGAAGCCGCTCTTCCCCTGGTGTTTAGATTTTTAGAAAAATGTTTCTGAAATAGGTCCGCGTGTAGCCATCTTTTCATTTTGTATATGTTTCTCTAGCGGCGGATTCTATCACTGCTATTCTTTCTTTATTTCAAGGCGCATGTGCATATTTACTCGGCTGTGATTGGTAGTCCGTATATACGAGTCCGTAGAAAGTTAAAGTTGGGCAACTTATACGGAGTAAGGACTTACGGATAAGGACTCTGTGGCCAGTACAATCTAATATTGTAGCATCGATTTCTTACAGAGCACGGACAACGGACCTACGGATACAGAGTCTGTGTCTGGGCCTTTATCCATTTGGTTTTCAAGTGTTAGCATGGGGAAGATAGGGGGTAGTAAGATACAAAATTTTCTTATAAAAAAGTTTTTTTTTACCCCTCCTATTTGACATGAATGAAGTTCAACACCTTAGCTCGGTTGGTAGCGTGTCTGCCTACTGAACTAAAGATCTCAGGATGGTCGAAAATGTATCATTGATGAAAATATGGGTTTACTTACCCTTTCACATTAAGAAATTGACGGTCGGGGACTGGATGTTGTGTCTGTCCTAATCTTGAGATAGATTTTAAGGTATATGGAGCTTCAACAGACCTAGCCAGCCGGCAGTAGAAAAATATATGACTTGAATTAAAAAAAACTGACCCGGGCTGGAAACCATACTGGATGTATAAGAATGAGATGACTTTTTATTTTTCATGAGGATTCTCAAGGTGAAGGTGTATCAGAAAGAAAAAAAAAATCAGGGCCCGGGCTCAAAACTGTCTTGTGTATTAATGTTGAATGTTTCTTACTACTCCACTCTCGCTTAGTTGATAATAAAAATAACCCGCCTCGATGGTGTAGTTGGCTAACGCGCTTGTCGTGTTGAGCTCGACTGCCGAGGACGGGAAGATCGAGGTTCGAATCTCGGTCAGGTGAACTGGGGGTGGTTTTTCCTAAATGGTTTTCCACTCTCCCTCCACGCAAATGCGGGTTCACTTCCTCTAATTCAACCTTCCCAATTCCTAATCCATTAGAGTAATTAGTACTTAAAGCGTATAACCCGAACAGGTAGTAAGACGCGATGCTAAATATTATAAGATAAAAAATAATATATTTACTAAAATATGACAAAGAAAAAGTGTCGATAATCCCACGCTCTTTGTGTACTATTTCCCATCTAAGTTTTTAAATAATAGAAATTATTTAAATGTGGTTTGGAAAGGAAGATAATAATAATCTAAGCAAATTGTGCTTGGTTACAATCAAAAACTTATAATCTACAAAATGCAGTTTTGTCTGTTGTTTTTAGAGCATTGCCTGGAGTGTCGGCGGCGGAGTATCAGGCAAACATGAAGCGCATCTACACAGTCAGTACTGTCCAAGGTTTCTGGTCGGTGTACAACAACATCCCCGGTGCGGACAGGATAAGAGTCCGCTGTAGCTACCACTTAATGCGAGACGAACGTAAACCCTTGTGGGAAGAACCGTACAACCAATATGGGGGCACGTGGAAACTTAAATGCTTCAAAAAAGACACGGTATTTTCTTTAGCTGTATTTCTTGATCATTTATATTACCATCTTACAAATGGTAAAACGATTCTATCACTATTTTAATGGAAGGGTTGTATACACAAATGGCGTACCTGACTCTGAATTTATTCCTGACTGGCTGCATTTAATTATGTTTTTCTTTCCTCAATTACCCGCACCAGTGGACATACGACACAGACATAGTTATCAATCTAGGGTTGCCAAGTTTTCTGATCTTGGATATATTGGGGCTTAAGGGCATCAATACCTCTCAAATAATTGTCACACATACAATTCACTTTGTTGACAAATTAAATGTTACTATAAGAGACTTTCAGTATGTGAAAAAGTTGCATTGGCTTTTAGGCGTTGGCTGTGATTATAGTCAAGCATATATTTAAACTTTTTTTTATATAACATGTTAAATTCTTCATTTTTATTTTATTTTTATGGATAGATTTAAGATAAATTAGCACAAAATTATTAAAAATATAGTTTCTTAAAAAGTGAATATATATTACTGTAATTATTATAAAATTTCATTTATATTTAATTTTCTTATGATGTGTTACACTTAATTTTACTGTAATTATTATTATTATTATTAGCACCGTGTCTTACTACCCGTTCGGGTTATACACACTTACGCTAATGTGTGATGGTAGGGTGATTGTGAGATGAAATGGAGGACCTACAGTTTAACGTGGAATCCGAACGACGGTGGAGGCCTGGCATTCCCCACATTCACAAGATGTCTTGTCAGAGGTGAAGGAAGGGTTTGGTAATCAGATAAATCTTTGCCGCGACCGAGGATTGAACCCCGGCCGCCAGCATAGAAGTCTGACACCTTACCCCTAGACCGCAAGGTCACCATTATTTATTTCTGAGATTAAAATTAATTATTTATATATTGGTTGTTGTAGCCCCAAGTATGGCGGGAGCTGTTGCTCGCAGCGATAGGAGAACAGTTCTCCGACAGCATTGCAGAGGGAGACGAGGTGTGTGGAGTGACAGTCACGGTGAGGGAGAAGGATGATCTCGTGCAAGTTTGGAACACGTCCGCGCAGCTGGCCGATGAAGCGACAGTTCTTCACAAGGTGCAGAGATTATTGCCAGAGGTCAACTTTCCAACCAAATACTACAAGCGTAAGTAGGATGGATGTGTTTGTAAAATTTAAGATGATTGCACTGTATGGGTTTCTCTCCCCAACCACTCTCTCAAATTTTGAAACAATGCACGCAATTAGACCAAATTTGCTGCATTGATTCCACCATAAAATCTCCTCGCTTGTGTTTTGTTTTTCTTCCTATTCTGTGGCTACAATTTTAGGGCAAGAAGATGTACACATTTTGAAAGAAAAAGCATTTATTTTGGACATATATAGGGCTTTTAAAATAACACATGTAACCCATTAATACTGACCTATAAAAATGCCAAAGGAAGAACAATTGGTTTTCTTACAAATTCATTAACACCCATAGTACTCCTTAAGTAAATAATAAAGACAAGGCCCTTCACAATTAAGGATATGGGAACTGGCCCATCAATATATCAACAAATCCAGACAAGCCCCCACCCCAACCTTAGATAATTCCTCTCCTTCCTACCAGCACACTTATTATTAGATTCAATATAACATTATTCATAGTGCTGCTATCTATAGAGTGATTTCATAACTGAAAAACAGTCAGCTGTGGACAGTCAACCTTACAGTTCAACCAAAAGCATCAGTCTACTCTCCTGACCTGATGAAGCTGTCTGTGACAGTGAAAGCTTGTACTTAACAATGTGTTTATGTGTTTTTAGTGTTATATCTAAACAATTTCTACTCCAGTATCACCAAGGTAAGTGTGCTGGCTATTCCTCCTAATTTAAACCAAAACTACAAGAAAGAAGTCCCTTAAAACAGAAAGCTGTGAGAGGTTTGTCTTCATTGGATCCTTGTGTTATTCAACATTCACCTCAACTGGGCCAGAAGAGATTTTCTTTTCTTTTGGAGGAACTCAGCCATGCCAACATCATAAATGATGTTCTGGCTGAAAATTCCAAGAAAGAATACTTGCATTTTAGCAACCTCAAAAAATCTCAGCTTCAAGAAATATTTCGTCCTTGTGATCAGTTTAGTGATGAAGTAGGACTTGACACTATTTATGGTAGCGTTCTAATAGGAGATTCAAACTACAAACATCTTTGGGAAGTAATAAAGATTTGTCTTGTCTTGTCACGGGGAATGCAACGGTTGAAGGTGGTTTTTCAGTCAATAACTCTCTACTGGTTGAAAATATGCATGAGAAAACAGTCACTGCACAGCGTCACATTCGTGACGAGATACAAGAAGCAGGAGGGATTAAAAACATACACATTAGCAACAATATGTTGGATTACGTGTGAGGTGCTCGGAAATGCTTTCGTGAATACTCGAAGAAGACAAGAAGAAGGCAGAAAAGAGGAAATTTGATATACAAGTTAGAGATTTAGAGGGAAAAATAAAAATAATGGCAACTGAAGAGAAACGAGAAGCAATAGAAGTGGAGTTGCAAGGACTGAAGAAGAAACAAGCTTCACTTTATTAAATATAGCATAGTATCTTATTGTATCACTCTTGATAATTTTAATAAAAAGAAAATTGACTTGAGACATGAATAATATGAACTCAGACACAGTTCCTCCTGTTGTGAGCTATTCAGTTCAGGATATGTACAGTTTAGGTAAAATAAGACTGTAATGATACCAAGCTTTTTAGTATGTTCTTAGTGTCCTGTTATTTAGTACGTATTTCTGCACACGATACCAAAGTGAAACAAGTTTGTTACAACTTTTTGATAGGGTTAGACATATTTAATTATTTTTCCATCATTTTCCGTGAACTGATTGGCAAGACGTCTGGTTTTTTATTCTTCCATGAGAGGTGAGGCAAGGTCGGCTGTAGGAGGGGGGGAGGCCGAAATAAATGTATTTAAATTAATATGTTCACATGTTTAGTATCGTAAAGTTATAGTAGACATTTTATGAGAAATTGGTCAGGGAACTTGGGAAAATAGTCAGGGAAAAGTCAGGGAGATTTTTTTTACAAAAACTGTAGGAACCCTGTAAAGGGTTGTGATTAAATCTGATGAAAAGTATTTTAGCATTCTTTTTATGACATTCGCCTTGTTTACCCTTCATACATTTCTTCTTCTTTCTAACCTTTTTACTCTCTTTACTCTAAAGTATTACCCTTTTTGACCTTTTTTCCCATATTGGTATTTTTTCCCTTTCTGCCCTTTCCACTTTCTTTACCCTTTTCCATCCTGTTTAGGCTTCTTACCACATTAACCTTTGTACCCTTTCTCCCTTTTGTGGCTTTTTAATGTGTTTACCCTTTTTCTTTATTTTGCCCCTTTTAATCTTTTATACCCTTTTTATTTTTTTGTGATTTACTTTTTGCCATTTTTTGTAATATTTGCTCTTTAGATCTGATTGCCCTTTTTTTATTAAGTTAGATTTACTTTTTATCTTCTTTTTTTAAACCTTTTCAGCCATTTTATTCCTTTATACATTAATAGTCCTGGTTTAACCTTTGAGAAATATTTAAGGTTGAGGGGTGTAGGGTAAAAGGTGTCCATGTAAAAACTTACTAATACATAAAAGCTATTTATTAAAAATATACCACAACATTAATGTATCATTGCTATAAGAAAAGAAGCGTTTGTTGTAGATTCAGTCTCATCTTGTTTACTCTCCGTGGTCACCAAACTATATTACTAATTGTATGAAATGTAGTAGTAAAGCCTTCTCATGGCAATAATGTCTTTTTGATTTTTGATTAATTAAAAATATTCTAGTCCAATTTCAAAATTCTGGTTTTGAGGTGCTCATGTTTGTGCACAGAGGCTATCAACATTTAAATTTGAGACCCATGTATACAGCAGTTATCGCCCAACGTTCATGACAAACCCTTCATTTAGTAATATAGATAGTAATAGCTGGGTAAACTAGTATTTTTGAAGTCCAACATTTTTTTTAAAAGTTTTAGTAACAAGTATAAGAGTTCTTAGACACACTCGCTCAATTTATACCAAAAATGCTGGATCAAAAATATATAATTTTATCATAATTGTTGCATTAGGCCTCTAGATTGTTTTATTTTACCTTACATAAAAACCTTACTCAACACTTATCAGATCAAATATTATTTAGTTTCTATTTGGAAAACTTACAATTTTAAAATAAAGATATAACTCAATAAGGAAAACTTCTTTTCACTGTATGAGGTAATTGTATTATAATTGGAAGAAGGTACAGGATTTCTCCTCTTTTGTGTTTTTTGGTTTGCTCTTTTAGGAAGTTGAGTTGTGCGTTCCACACTCCTCCCTGATTAGTTCCGATAGAATGAAACCTAGGTCGGGGGATTGGGCGGTGACAATCAATTTTCTTTAAGAGACATCCATTACCTCTTTGTCCATTGGCAGCAGTGTAAAGTGTGAACTGTGTTCTTCTTTTCATTGTAAAGGCCATATTGTGTTTGTCCCCCTTTTATATGTTTCTATCCACCTTTCCTTTACCTTCTTCCAAATATAAAACAATTTTAAAATAAATTAATACACACATATTTTGTGCATTTGTTTTCATTTTAAAAATGCTACAAGCTTATAGAATTTAAATTTATTGTTCAGACCTCTAAATTGCAACCTAATCAAAGATTTGGTCTCTTTTCCCAAGCCTCTTTGGGATAAATATGCTCAGGCTTATAATTTTATCATCAAATTATTTTTATTCTTTATTGAAAGAATGGGAAGGCTGTTTAGAATAAAATTGTAACTCTATAAATTAAATATAAGCCTAAAATGTACTTCTTTTTTTTTTCCCCGATTTCTTGTCATGTTTCCACAGGAAATGAAAATTTCCCCAAGTCAAAATGTCACTCTGCACAGGCCTATTAAACACACAGACTCCAATTGGTTGGGGAGAAAACTGCCAAAGGTTCAAACTACTGAAGTGAGCTTACCTAAGTCTAGTTGGCTAACGCGCTTGTGTTGATCTCGACTGCTGAGGACGGGGAGATCGAGCTTCGAATCTCGGTCGGGTGAACTGGGGCGGTTTTTCCTAAATGGTTTTCCACTCTACCTCCACACAAATGCTGGTTCACTTCCTCTAATTCAACCTTCCCAATTCCTAATCCATTAGAGTAATTAGTACTTAAAGTGTATAACCCGAACGGGTAGTAAAGACGCGGTGCTAAATATTATTATTTATTACCTAAGTCACGTTAATTTGTAAGCTGTTTGTTGAGATAACACTTTGTAGAAAACTAGAATGTGTGCCTGGACCAACAGGGGGGAAAGTAATACACTCTCTTTCTCTCTCTCTCACACACCATTCTTCACTATCAGTATGCCTCACTTTCCCATCCCCTGTACAATCTAGTTTCGTATCTAAACTCGCCAGCAGTGCATGGTTGTGTCTATTTTCAGCTCATCAGACACATCACGCCTATGAGGGAGGGCGTGCCTAAACCACTTGACTGATGTTGCCGAGTGCTCTAGTACACTTGTTGCACAAGGCTGTGCGGTGAGTCACCATCTTATTAGTGTTTTGGTCCTGTCGCACACCTCAATGATGGGACAGAATACCCCCCTAAATGCTTATCTTGGAATCCATCTATATTTGATCAAGCCTGACATGAGCTACACAAACTAATAAACCATTGTTTGTGTTCTGTCAACAAATATTTTACTAGCCTTGCCACTGTTTGTCACTGACTTGGAACTATTGTGCAGGTTATTTCTATAGATACATAAATTAGTTGTAGCATATGAAATACACTTTTTCTCTTATGTTTCACGATCTTCTGCTAAAATATTTTGTTTGTTTTTAAATTTAGTTTGATTCTAATTAGGTGGGTTCACTAAAAATGTTTATTTTTAAATATATATGATATATTATACACGGAAGAAAGTAAGACGGGTAATACACAAACGTCATTCACACTTGACACTTAAAGCAGATCGATTTTCACTGCCTTATATCTTGACCTAAGTTTTGTTTTCTATCGAAAATCTTCAAGAAGGAATGAGAAACACACAATGTAAGTTTCTAAAAGTTAAAATCTATTGCTCTGTCCTGTGCCTTTTTCACTGTATATCATTATGTACCTTAATGTTTGAAACTTTTCTTTAAAGCACTGGTTTTCAAACTGTTAGCTGTGTACCCCTGGGGGATGACCTGGCGGTCTAGCGGTAAGGTGTCAGACTTCTGTGCTGGTGGTCGGGGTTCAATCCTCGGTCCCGGCACAGATTTATCTGATTACCAAACCCTTCCTTCACCTCTGACAAGACATCTTGTGAATGTGAGGAATTCTAGGCCTCCACCGTGGTTCGGATTCCACGTAAAACTGTAGGTCCTCCATTTCATCTCACAATCACCCTACCATTACACATTAGTGTAAGTGCGTATAACCCGGATGGGTAGTAAGACGTGGTGCTAATAATAATAATAATAATAATAATAATAATGTACCTCTGGGGGCATGTGCCATATTTACCTGGGTTTAGTAATTGTGACTTTTTTTTCTCCATCAGTAGACTTGGCCGGAATTCAAACCCTGATCTTCCCATTATCAGCAAGCCAATCTGATACAAGAGTGATTCCTTGGACCACTGAAGCAGATCTCTCGTGGGCTATCATTAAACATGTGTTATGTATTATCACATCCAGGTATACTCAGGAGGTCACTAAATTCTACCTTCCCTATCTCTACTCTCTTGGTGTAAATATGCGTGCGTATAGCCCAAATGAGGAGTAAGAAACAATGTACAGTTATTAGTTTTTAATTTGAATATATGGAAGAAGGTTAATACCGTATATAACAAAATGAACCTTAAAAAACAAAGTCTTTCCTCTAAGAAGTTTTCATTCAAATATGAATTTTGAATTTTTGTATTCTCATTAATATTTTCTCATTTTTATGCCTAATTTGCAAACATATTTTACCTATTTAATATGTGACATGTTTAAAAGTTTTTACCAAGCTAAAATATGTGTACTGATTTTTATAGCCTGATATGTAATATATTTAACAATTTGTACATATTCCGAGAACTGAAAAATGACTCCTGGACACGGGAATCAAACCTGGGACCTTTGGCTTAGTACGCCAATGCTCTAACCACTGAGTTATCCAGGAATTGTCTCGTGTCCAGGGTCATTCTTCACTCATATTTTAAGGAGAGTCTCTGATGGACGATGAACTACCGAGTCAAAGGTGGCTGCGTTATCTGATCTTAATAAAATCACACATCTGTGGCCGACAATTTCCACACATCCATCATAGACTCTGCCTTAAAATATGAGTGAAGAATGACCGTGAGCATGAGACAATTCCTGGGTAGCTCAGTGGTTGGAACATTGGCCTACTAAGCCACAGAGGTGCAGAATATGTTCAGAACTTGAATATTTCCCCAGAACATGACCATATCACTCAAATAAAACATTGAATATTTGATAGAGGTTGAAGGGAATAAGGACGACTACATAGTTTGGAAAATTTAAATTTAAATATATTTTTAATCATAGTTATTTTTATAATACCTACCTTATAAAAAATTTTGTTGTCTCCCAGAAATAGCAACTTTCCCATTTCCTTGTGTGCATTACATATTGTTATCATCTTGAGTGTAAGAGGCAATGGAGTGTAATTCCGGAAGGCCTTGGTTTAATTGTTGATTTTCATAGAATTTTCATTTTTTCGTAGACTCGCCACTACTGCAAGGTCTATCACTATTTACAACCATGAGTTTTTCCTGATCACATAATTTACCTTTTTCAAAACTTGCAATACTCCCTTTATCCTTACTTCTAGGTTTATCTTGGGGATGTTTATTAGCTACGTGATATCCAAGTTTATCAAGTCTGTCACGCCATTCACAATAAGCACATACACTGACACTGACTCACTATGGCACATATTGATAGTATGGGTGTCATCGGCCTTAGTTTTTCATATAAATCAAACTACCATATCAGAACCAGAATGTACCAAAAAGTCATCAACAAAATTGTTGGACTTTTCCCTGCCCCAAATTTCCCCATGACTGCTTTAATTTTCCCCGAACCTCGTTCGCAAGTTCGGACATATTCTGCACCCCTGCTAAGCCAAAGATCCCGGGTTCGATTCCCGTGTCCAGGTGTCATTTTTCAATTAAGTCTTTAAGAGAAACCTATTTTAACTTTTTAAGGTACATTTCATAGTATATTAAAGAAGGTACTGGAAATGGGAATAAATTACAAAATATAATTTAATTAATTTGTTAGTTTTGATTACTTGAGAAAAGTGCGGTTATTAAAGAGGGGCTACACAATGGTAAATGGTTGAAAACCACTGCTTTAGATAGTTTTTTTAATATAAATTTTACTAGTCTAGATCTTAAAAATAAACCACTTGTTCTTGTCAAATATTTGTCTCTCGTATATTTTGATCTGACAGACAAATTCAACTGTGGTATACTGTATCACACATAAGCAGACTCATAGAATTAATCTATATTTTATTTGAATGTTGTTTTGCTAAAACTTTATACATGTGTAAACATTTATGAGCTACAGCCAATCAAAAGTTATCAATTATTTTGTAATATAAAAAAGGTTCACATATTACACCATTTGGCTGTTTTGTGTTTTAATGTTTTTTTAAATCATTTTAAGAGAAATTAAGAGTACATTAGTCTCAATTCTTAAAATTGTATTAGATTATAAAATATAGTGAGTTCATTGATGTTATGTTTGCTTTACATAGTGGATCAAGATTCATTTGGAGTTTTAACAAAAATACATGATCCGGAGTCTGGTTGTTAAGTCTGTCCTAGAATTATGTTGGGATAAGCCGCGAATAAGCAGTGTATCAGCTATAATCCCAGGGGAAATGACTTTTCAAGTTTCATGAGGTAATTATATAATATTTGGAGAAGGTATAGGAAAGGTGGATAGAAACATATAAAAGGGGGACGAACACAATATGGCCTTTACAATGTAAAGAACAACACAGTTCACACTTTACACTGCTGCCAATGGACAAAGAGGTAATGGATGTCTCTTAAAGAAAATTGATCGTCACCGCCCAATCCCCCGACCTAGGTTTCATTCTATCGGAACTCATCAGGGAGGAGTGTCAGACATTATAATTAATAAACCATCTAAGGATTAACGCTAAGCATACAGTTGTAGGCACACTGGATAACCATGGCCTGGAGAGAGATAGAGAAGCATCTATGGCACACTGATCTACCAAGTGTCGAGGGTGACACACTGTGGGAAAACTACGACTGATTCCAATACCACTATTGAAGACGAGCTTGTGAGTAGCAGTGGCAGAGAATAGACCCCTGTATTGCACGGCTATTCATTACTTGTTGCTTAAGTTATCGTAGATATCAGATTTATCCACAATTACTTTTAGATTAAATTTAGACATAGATTTGCTGAACAACAATGTGGTTTTTTTAATGAATTTCATACAAAAGGAAACAAAACTATTTTGTAACATCAATGGTAACATAAAAATTGTTCCCTTTGAAAATATGAAATATGTAGGTTGGATAATCAGTGTTTGTAGAATCATAGGCAGCAAGTCTTCTCGAAAGGCACAGCGTAATCCAATAATTATAATATTAGCCTTTTCTGTCGTCATTTTCCATGCCCTTATTATTTTCAATTGTTTCCCAGAAGCGATCCACAGGTTGACTAAAAAGGTTATTGTTAAAGTTAAAAATGGTATGCTGGTAAAAACTATTGAGTGGTTTGGAGTGAAGTTGAAGTATGACCTTAAAAATACCTAATTAGTTAAAGTTTTTTGAAAAAGCTGTAGTCTATTAAACATGTTTTTTAGAGGAATTTTAAAACAATTTTCTTTCAGCCAAGGCTAGGCATACTTTTTATATTTTTTATTTTAGTGACTAGTTTAAAAAATGTTAAACCCAAGTCCACAATTACTATTCCAAAAACCTTCGAAATAGCATACAGAGCTATAGATATTCCAAAAATGTACTTGTCTTCGGCAGTTCGCGGGGTGCCCCCAGACCCCCTCCCCCCAAGTTTTAGGTGCATGTGTTAGGTAAATCATAAATCTCCACCCCTTGGGAGTAAAAGAATATGAGCATGAGGACTGAGAGTTGTACTAAATAATAGTTAGGTTAATTTATCACTTAACCTTTACATTAAAATAAAATGTCAAAGTTAAGTTATTACATAAATTATTGTCATAATGTTGGAGCACGTGGTTTTTGTAGAGAAAAAATTATGTAGAACACCTTTTAAACTTAATGGTTTAATTATATGCGAGACCATACTATATATAGTAGGATACTGCTAGGAATGAACTTTTAAAAAAAAAACTCTTTTATAACTTTATATTATTATTTATTACTAAACTAAACATTGAAAAGAGGATAGAAGGGCAAGGCCTACACACTTGCCAAAGAACTGTAGGCCTCAAAGTTCACAACAAAACATATAACTATTTTGGGGGGCATCAGTCCCCTTATTAAGCACACGAGAGTAAAACACCAAACTGGACTATGGCTGCAAGGTTAGAGCTAGATCATAGTCAATTTATGGTTACTTTATTACTATTTTAAGAAATTTCATAACGATAAATAAAGTGCAAACTTAACCAAATCAGACTATATATTATATGGTAATATTTCAAGGGGTGACCTGGCGGTCTAGAGGTAAGGTGTTGGACTTCTGTGCTGGTGGTCTAGGGGTGAGGTGTCAGACTTCTGTGCTGGTGGCCGGGGTTCAATCCTCGGTCCCGGCACAGATTTATCTGATTACCAGACCCTTCCTTCACCTCTGACAAGACATCTTGTGAATGTAATGCCAGGCCTCCACCGTGGTTCGGATTCCACGTTAAACCGTAGGTCCTCCATTTCATATCACAATCACCCTACCATTACACATTAGCTTAAGTGCGTACAACCCGAACTGGTAGTAAGACGCAGTGCTAATAATAATAATAATAATAATAATAATATTTTGAAGCAAAATTGTGATTTTTATTCCAACTCTAAAATTAATGTGTTTTTTTTCAGATGACTAATGTTAATAAATCTTACTTTTTGAAAATGGCTCTGATACATTGGTTCAAAATCAATATCCGTGAAGCACATGATAGATATCATGGTACTTATACTTATTTCTTGAAGATAAATTCATTCAAGGATAATTATCAATTTTTGAGAATTTTGTTCTAAACTATGATAAAGTATGTATGATGGTGCTGTACCATTTATTTATATACAGTCGAACTTGCTTAGAACAGCCTCGGTTATTCCGTCAACTTGGGCGTAGTGTCGTCATTTTTTTTCAGCAGTCCGGTCAAACGGTAATCTATTAACGTTATAAAAACCTTTGTTTTAGCGTCAGTACCACTCGGTTGTAGCGTCAAAAACTTCTTTGATATTTTACTTTAAATTATATTTAAATCTACATATATGTAAAAGCAGTGTGTCTGCTCACCACCAGATAGCTCCGCCTCCCTTCCAGGGGGTACACTCGGTCTCGGAACGGTCACTAGATGTCGCACAACAAACTGAACAAAATGGCTAAATCCTACAAAGGTCTATTTTATAGCTCGGAGTGTACTGGTCTAATAATATACTGAATGGCAAAACAGTCAGGGAGACGGTTGCGGGAATCGTGGGCGCTTCAAGGTCAAAATGAAGAGAAGACTAACCCTCCTTTATTGTCACTGAGCTGGCCGGAAGTGTCTCATATGTTCGTCTAAGCTCAAAGCCAAGGTTTTTTTCTCATCATACTAATATTATAAAGAGGAAATATTTGATTTTTTGTTTGTTTGTTTGTTTGAAATGAATAGGCTCCGAAACTACTGGACCGACTTAAAAAATTCTTTCACCGTTGGCAAGCTACACTATTCCCGAGTGACATAGGCTATGTTTCATTTTCAATAAAATTAGGGATGCTTACTAAAACTTGAATAATCTAACCCAAGGTGTAAAAAAATAAACAAAAAACTTCCTTCAATCGCGTGCGCTGCGAAAACTATTAATGATAGAACAAA
>CABEEJ010000824.1:138104-154274 GCA_901482245.1 Timema douglasi
AAATGGAGGACCTACAGTTTAACGTGGAATCCGAACCACGGTGGAGGCCTGGCATTCCCCACATTCACAAGACGTCTTATCAGATGTGAAGGAAGGGTTTGGTAATCAAATAAATCTGTGCCGGGACCGAGGATTGAACCCTGACCGCCAGCACAGAAGTCTGGCACCTAACCCCTAGACCACCAGGTCACCAACAGTAGTAATTAAATAAATAAATATATATATAATGGTGGTAGAACATGAGTAAAAATACATGTTTGTCAATATTTATGTTACTATGTGATTATAGGCCTAGCGAACTGTTTACAGGGTGACTACCATCCGGGAAAATCAGGGAAAACGGGAATTAGCCGGGAATTTGAAGTGATCGGGGAAAAACGGGAATAAGCCAGGAATTTGGTAAATCGCAACAAAAATCCGGGAAAATGATATTTTACTCAAAATATGAAATACAATAATCAGTAAATTATGTTATTTTTTTGTTTGTAGCTATGTAATATATTTTTAATTCCTAGTAAACAATTTTAATTCAAATTTTAAAACTTATTATTATTATTAAAAAAAAGATTAATGGAAAAACGAGGGGGGGGGGAGGGAGGGGGGGGTGCGAGTTAGAAGGATGTGACATACTTTTTAGTCGGGAATTTTAGGAAATGATCAGGGGAAATCAGGTAAAAGGTCGGGGATTTCATTGGTCAAGTTTGGTAGACTCCATGTGTTTAAATTTTGCAAAAATATAAAGATTTTGAATAATTAGGCTATGATTTTAGTTTCATATAATTTTCCATATCCTTGTTGGAGGAATGATAGTGCAAAATTATTTATTATTTGCCCTCAAATTGCAGAGTGAACAAAACTGACTCTAAAGCTATGTTTTACATTCTTCCTGTTTAAAATATATTTAAATTAATTTATTTAAGGTATTTAAATTAGTACAATGAATAAATTAATTAACACTATTTTTGAAAATTATATATAAAAACTGTTGGAGTTCAATTACTACCGTCATAACGTTCATGTTTGTTTGTTTGTTTGTTTGTAAGGATTATTTATTTTTGTTAACATATAAACATGAATAAAAACACGTAGAAACACGGAGGACAAACAGTTGACACCAGCCCCGAGGGGCTCTCGAAAACACACACGACATAGAAACATATAACAAAACTTCACACAGAAATACAATGACGCTGTGGCGGGCCGTTCATGTTTGTTTATATTTATAGTTCACTATAACGCCGACAGATGTCTCATGAATTTAGTCTTAAAAGGCTTTTTCAAATAATAAACATTGAACCTGGGGTTTTATTTGAATGTGTTTCTTTTGTGTTGATGGTTAAATAAACACGTCATTATTTAGTTTCTTGGCACAGGTAAAATTCTCTTTCCTTTCGTATTCACAAACAAACATGGAGACCTCAATTTTTAGTCATGAGTTACTAAAGTTTCAAAAAGTGTTTATTTTTTTATTTATTTATTCAGAAGTTGTTTACAAAAAGAGACAAGATCGGCTCGTATGCATATAAACATCCTAATGTAGGCGTGGTTCATTCACTAACTAGCTACATACATTTAGGAAAGTGAGGTCTATAACAGGGTATAAATTATTTGTCCTCATCCGGCCACATTATTTTAGATGCATTCAGCCCAATAATAGTAAAACTGCAATTAAACATAAAAGCGTACATCCACAACAACAAAACCTTCACAAAATATAGAAAAAAAAAGTACAGGATACATACACATGATATACATACACATTCTGCTCCCATTATAATATCAGTTTTTACAAAATTACAAATAACGTTTCACCCACTTATCACCTGGTCAAAATTATTTTCTAGAATGTATCTTTTAACTTCTTTTTTAAAAAGATTAAGTTTTTTTCATATTTATTTCTTGTGGTATTATTTTGAAAAATTTTAGTCCCTTAATCTTTATTGAGTAGAGTCCAAAAGTAGTGGTGTTTACTCTTTTCTGGAAATAATTATTTCTACTTCTTGTAGAGTAATTCCCCTTTTTGTGTTCCCCAATTTTTAGGTTACTAATAGTTAAGCTGTTTTCAAGTTTATATACCATTACAACCGTATCCAAAAAAATAGCTTCAGTTAATTTCAAAATACCCAACCTTTTAAGCATAATGTCGCCGTCCTCACCTTTGGGCAGCTGAAAAATATTCTTTAGTGCTGTGTTTTGTAGTCTTATTAGTGGTATTAAATGACTTTTAAAAGTATTACCCCAGATTACATTTAAGTAGGACAAGTGCGAGTTAACCAGAGCAAAGTAGATGGGCTTTAACACGTTTGGAGTGAATTTATAGGAGAGTTTTTTGAGCACCCCAACTGGACCCCTAATTTTTTTTTTGACATGGTTTATATGTGAGCTCCAGGATAGTGAGCTGTCAATGGTCAGACCGAGATATTTTGCTTTCCTTACTTGTTTCAGAACGTTATTCCCAAAGCTTATCTGGTAATTATCTATACTCTTTCTATCTTTGTTTCCCGGTCTAGTAAAAATAATATAGTTAGACTTTTCAAGATTTAGCGACAGTTTATTGACTCTTAACCAATGGTATAACAGTTTCAGGTCTGTTTGAATATCCTCTGCTATAGTTTTAAAATTTGGTCCAATATAAAATAAACTTGTATCATCTGCATATAGTTGTAAATGGCCTTGAAAATTTACCTGGAAAATGTCGTTAACATAAATAAGAAAAAGTAAAGGTCCAATTACCGAACCTTGAGGGACCCCACACGTGACACCACGTACAGTGCTTTCGTGATTGTTTATGTAAGTGTATTGATTTCTGTTAGTAATATAGCTCTTAAACCACTCAAGAGCTACTCCTCTTATTCCTATTTTAGACAGCTTGTATAATAGAATTTCATGGTTGACAGTGTCAAATGCCTTTTTTAAATCAATAAATAAAGCTCCAGATAGCTTAGTATTGTCATCCAATGTATTTTGTCAATCAATTCAAAAGCCGCCACTAGTGTATCAGATTTCCCCCTAAATCCATTTTGGGGATGTTTTAAAAAATTTATTGTGTCTAAAAACTTAAGTAGTCTAACTTTCATTATTTTTTCTAATATCTTTGATATGGAGGATATAAGTGAGATAGGCCTGTAATTTGATGGATCACATTTCGAAGTGCCGCCCTTATATACGGGAATAATTTTTGATATTTTCAGCTGTTCCGGAAGTTGTCCTTTTGTTATAGATTTATTAAATAGAACAGATATATACTCTGCAAAAAAAAATCCAAATCAAGAGTAGACTAAACAAAGAATAAATTGAAAGCTAATAATTTCCATAGATGTAGCCATTAAGAAATCAATTGGAATAGATAAGACATAATCAAATTAAGAATTAAATAAAGGAAATAAAAGTCCGTGAAAGAAAACATACTAATTAAATGAAGTGTTCACTAAGCATACATGTTTAAATCACGCCACCAATAATCGCGAATGTCTTTTAGATTTGTCCCATAGTTCTTTTTCTTGTCGTTAGATTGTATTAGCTCCCACGCCAACTTTCTGTTTCTACCAGGCCACGCTACAAGCCTTGCAACCTGGTCGCCTGAACAAAACAGTGTGAATTTTTTCTTCTTGAAAATCTTATTATTTGCTCGTTATGATTTTCAAAATAAACATCCCACCAAAATATTTTTTAACCCATATAGTCCACAATATAAGAGAATGTTTCTGACCCCTGGTTTAGGTTATAGGCTTGTAGTAAGTATTTCTACTAACCTACATTTTATTTTAATAAACATGCCACCGGTAGCCTACTCGTCAAATCTTTTATTTACACATTTATTTAATTTACTTAATCATACATTGATGTATATAATATATTAATACAAATTAGTGAACGATGTCAAAATTCCTTGTATGTGTGTAAGAGAGGAAGAGATACACTAACACTATATTTCCTACACACTTTACAATAATATTCATAAACTACAAAGTTATAGTCAGTGATTTATATACTCACAGATAAGATCAATAAGTTATATTCAGTAATCTCTATGGTTATATTAGAGATCAATGCTTACAACAAATATTTCTAACATTTCCCGTTTCTAAGAAATTAACACATCGAATAAAAATACAATAAAATATTTACCATTTTGACTTTTTTTTAATTAGCTACGTTTATAAGTATTTTTTAGTATATTTTCAATGTTATAATGTGGCACTTAGAATAAAATAAAATATATGTTTTTAAGGGAAATAAATATTTCAATGAATTGCTTACATAACAACAGCGGCGCCCGGCAGTTGTTATCAACTATATTTATTTATATCAAGTATTTTGTTTCTGTATATGAACTGAAAGTTTTCTTGTTTACAAATTTACACACATCGTAATTATGTCGATTTGCGAGCACGATAAATTGTTTTTAAGGATTATAAAAGAAGAAAAACACGTGGCATCTTTTCTAGATGCAGTGTTTGGTTTTCTTTATAGATGGTAATTTATTTAATAATAGTTTTTGAATTTGATCTGACCTGTTGACGAAACATCGTTTTAATTCCATTGGATTAATTTAAATAACGAATTTAGGAGATATAAGGAAAGTAAATTATGGAAAAGTTGTACTTCACTTGAATCATGATCATATTAAGAAAATGTTTGGTATATGGGAGGGGAGGTACTCAATGGCACAGGAATGGTTTTATTTTTTTTTGGGGGGGGTAAATAGAAAGCATGTGCTGTTATAGGGGATAACATTTTCGGGATTAAAAAAACCCAGGGAAATGTGACATTTAACTTTCCCACTGTGCATTTTTGTCATTTATTTTAGGCATGCAAAACATTAGATTAAATACACAAAACAAATTTAGAAAAATTATATTCTGATGTGACTCAACTAAAAATTATGAAACACTAAATATTAAAGTAGGTTTCCATACACCTTTGCCCTATATTCATTTCTAGCTATAAAACCACTAACTAGTTTTGTAATTTCAAGTTTGTTGATCCTCTATAATGATATGCATTAATTAGACACAGGTAATCTAGTTTATGTTGCCTCATGGTGTAGCGAAGAGAGTTTGTTATACGTATTCAATCATTAAAAAACTTCTTCCTGGTGTAGATGGTATCACTATCAGAGTTTTCAAACTCTCGTGCTCCAAGCATAGTTTATTTCTACTATGTTAACTTAGTATGAATTTTGTACCTTGCTTCAACAATGATCTTTACACTAGCTAAAAGGTTTTTTTTTGGGAGGGGGTATACATGATACATTCTACCTCCCTTAATTTGGGGGTGCAGGGGGTAAAATTTACCCCGTTACCTCCTCGTTCCTGCGCCACTAACTATACTAAGGTTGGGGAAGTTCAAAGGTAAAGAAGCTCTTAGGTTGAATGAGTATGAGCACAAATGCTAACTATTGGTGGGGGAATCAACAAATAAAGTGATGATACTTTTAAAGGAGTACATAGTATTTGGTGACCTGGCGGTCTAGGGGTAAGGTGTCAGACCTCTGTGCTGGCAGCCGGGGTTCAATCCTCGGTCCCGGCACAGATTTATCTGATTACCAAACCCCTCCTTCACCTCTGACAAGACATCTTGTGAATGTGGGGAATGCCAGGCCTCCACCGTGGTTCGGATTCCACGTTAAACTGTAGGTCCTCCATTTCATCTCACAATCACCCTACCATTACACATTAGCGTACGTGCGTATAGCCCGAACGGGTAGTAAGACACGGTGCTAATAATAATAATACATAGTATAGAACAAGAAAATAAGAAAAAGGAGAAAGCAACTATATACTTACAGATTGCAAGGGGATTAATCGTATAGAAGCATGTATAAATGATTGATAGCCTCCTATACCATTTAAAAAAAAATCAAATTATTAAAATAACCTTTGTATTTTTAATGGTATTTTCATGCCATTGATATAAATTTTGTTTGTTTTTTGTCTTTCAGTACCGATTTTTATAAAACTCATGACCTTAATGAAGATTCTGAAAGGGCCAAAGAGATTTTACTTAAAACATTCCAAAAGTGGGAAAAGCAAGCACAAGAAGATTATGAATATTCTCGAATAAAAAGGTATAGCTTATATCTTAACTGGTTACAAATAATAGGTTCGGTATTTAAAAACACTGTACCCGAAAATTGTATTGGTTTTATGAAATGTCATACTTTTAGTGCACAGCTGTTCTAAAAATTAATTTTTCTTGTGACTATCGGTTAGTGTGACATGCCAATCCATCTCTTCTTAACTATCCTCTATTTTCCTAACCCTTAGATTATGTTAGTAGTGACTTTTATGTTAAACATATGAATTTAAAAATAATATTTAGCTAAGATTTGCTTAGAGTATGAATGAAAATCGCTTAATTTTAATAATCTGTTTTGTTACGTTATCAAAATTAAAATATTTCCCAACTGGGATTCTAACCAGGGTTTCTCAGAGGTGACTAATAGCAACCCAAAGCTCAACTTAATTGATATTGATCAGCCACATCAATGAGCGAGTAAACTAAATGGCTGGCATGTTTATTTAGTCTGGTTTCCTGGTGATGGGTAGGTTGAAGTTTTCAAATCTTAGCCGAGTGTAGATACTGAGAGTTGGTTTTCCTAAATGCTTTATTTAGGTACAGTTCCTCTAATAGTGTCCTCGTTCATACCCCACTGACACAAATAAAGCACTTATCCCTTAGCTCGCATGAGTATTAAGATGAGGTGTGAAAATATATATTGACCATTGGCGTCACTCATCTGCCTCGTTAAGAAATGAAACAAATAGCCGAAACTATTGTTAATGCATTTTAGTGGGGATAATCCCTCTTAGATATCATATTCTGAAAATTGAAAAATGTTCGGGTTCGATTCCCGTTTCCAGGTGTCATTTTTCAATTTTCAGAATATGATAGTTAAGAAATATTTGTGTAATTTTTATTTATCAAACAACTTTAACATAGCTTTCAATATTACCCACATTGGTGGCAACATGGTCTAAGGTGCTACTCTCGCAATATATTAGATTGCCGTTGATGAGAAGATTTGATTCGATTCCAGTCGAGTGTATTAATGGTGGTTTTTTCCTAAACGGTTTCCCACTCTCTCCACACAAATGTGGGTACACTTCCTCTAAATTCAACCTTTCCCATCTCTAACCCATTAGCATAATTAGTACATAGGCATATAACCCGAATGGCTAGTTAAAAAGCAGCATTTTACCGTTGCTAGGACTACCAACCTATGTTGATAGTACTATGTACGAATGATAACTTAGTAATGATACATGCATACTGTGCTACAAGTCCTATGCTTATATATCGTGTTGCCCCATTGTTAATAGGCTCGCCACCGATGGAGTTGCTCCACATGCTGTGACTGAGGTAGATGTCACTAGTGAAAGCCCCGTAGTATATCCAAACAGTTTGGCAGATATTGGCACTTCAGAAACTGGGGAGACACTGTCAACCGAGGCTGCTTCTAATCATGTTAACAATTCTGACAGGTTAGTATAATATCTTAAGAGGTAAGTTATTTGAGATGCAAGTATGAAACAATCCTGGTTTTGATGTATCTAGCTGATACAAACTAAATAGTAGGATTGTGCTAACCTCCTTCAAAATGTTAAAGTCAAAGGTTAAAAATCCCCTTCACTTTGACTTCAACACCTACAATAATCTTTTGAATCTTCCAAACATTTTGAAGGAAGAAGAAAACGTCAGTACTTTATGAACAGATTGAAAAGATCTTTCTTACAAAATATTACTTAGCTCATAGCTGGTAATCATATTTAGAACAGCTCCTAAACAGTATTTTAGCACAAACTAGTGATTAAATGACATCTATCATGTAAGTATTGATAGAGTCAAATACGTCAGAATAAAATAATATAGTTTGATTTATTTTATCTTAAACCTTTCTCTTTACTTTTGATACACTCGAACCTTCCCCACACAGCACATTTTCACATATTTACCTCTAAAAATTTAAATTTTCATATTAAAAATGTTTTTGCAATGTATATACAAAAAAATAAGTACTCAGAGGGAAGAGAGGTTTTCCTTATTGAGTTATATCATTATATATTCGCATCCAATGTCCTTTTCCTGTGTTTGTCCTTTTATGTTATACCTTTTACATGTTCCTTTCTATGTGTACTATTATTCTTTTCTATTTTCCTTTTTCTCCCCTTTTGTTTTTTTGGTTTTCTCTTTTAGGAAGTTGCGTTGCGCGTTTCACACTCCTCCCTGATGAGTTCTGATAGAATGAAACCTAGGTCGGGGGAATGGGCGGTGACGATCAATTTTCTTTAAGAGGCAACCATTACCTCTTTGTCCATTGGCAGCAGTGTAAAGTGTGAACTGTGTTCTTCTTTTCATTGTAAAGGCCATATTGTGTTTGTCCCCCTTTTATATGTTTCTATCCACCTTTCCTGTACCTTCTTCCAAATATAATACATTTATGTAATACTATGAGTACTGTAATGTTTTGGAATATACTTTACATTATTTTACTAAAACTTTTATTTACTTTGCACACATTTATATGTCATGGTTAGACAACATGGTTACATATTCTTGTTTACAGCGGATATGATTCCAAGACCCAGCAAGCCGGTGACTGCTATAACGGCGCTGTTCGAGACGGCTATCGCTGGTCTCAGTCCATTACAGACATAGATGTGCAGGTAAGTCAACTAAATAAGTCATCTGTGGTTTCCTAAGAATTAAAACTTTTCTACTCTTTATATTCATATCACATTTAAAAAAAAAGAATTGGTTATTAGCCAATTATTAATAATGTTTCTTTCTTTAGAAGATTATGCAAAAATATTATACATAACTCATTATATAAAATAACTAAATAAAAAGCATGTATAAAAAATAAATTGTCTATGTAAAACTCACAATCCTCAGGTGAGAAAATGTTCTTGGGATTTTATTTATATATATATTTATACACACACACACACACACACCTTTGAATAAAAAACTCTCCATTAAGAGGACACCATATTTGACCAAATCATCATCATTATCAATTACTTTTTCCAGCCTGTGTCCGGGTCAATTTAGTCAAATGCCTCCGTCTTTCAGGTATGAAAACTCACTTTTTCCTGTACCTTGTTCTTCTTCCAATTCACTCTCACCACCCTGTATAACCATTGTATACCCACTTCACTTGCAGCCCTTATCATTTCTACAGTCAGTTCATCCACACCCAGGGCTTTTCTTTGTTTCATCCTTGTTATTGTCTTCTACCTCTTTCCTCCTTTTCTGCTATTTCTTCCTGCTCCTCTATTTCTCTCTCCTCCCTTTCCTCTTTCGCGTTAAACATCTTCTCAAAATATCTCTTCTGTAGTTCCTTTTCTTCCTCTCTTGTCCTCGATGTTCTTCCTTCTTCCTGCTCCTCTGTTTCTCTCTCCTCCTGTTTTTATCTCGCTATATAACACCTCCTTATTTCCTTAGACACCCCATTATAGCATTTCTGTCCAATTTTTGCATCCAATCCTTCCTGGCTTTCCGTACCACCCGCTTAGTTCTTTTCTTTTTTTACCTTTATTTGTCCTGTCTTTCCTCATTCCTATCCTTAAAACTCTTTCTGAATGCTTTATTATTCTCTTCCACTTCCTCTTATCACGTGCCGAATGGCTTCTCTTGAAAACTAAACAATTAAATAAACAAATGGCGCAGGTTTGTGACAAAATGGAACAAAAGAGTGAAGTGTCAAAAGTCGATGCATTGCTGTAATATAATTGTATTGATATTTATATACTATATGTCAAAAAAGATCGTGACTTTTTTTCATGCATACATGACAGTGCTTCACATTGTGTTCCAACTATGATTAAAATGCCCACATATCTGCCTCAGGTGGTTGTTCCCTGCAACATAAAGAAGGGTAAGAACGTCCGTGTCGATGTGAAGGCATCAAGTTTGAATGTAGCAGTGCTCGACTCTGGTCAGTGGAGCACCCTCTTGGCCGGGGAACTAAGCTGGAAAGTTAACAAGGAGGAATCAGTTTGGACTTTGGTGCCCGGCAACGAAATAAACGTATGAAAGTTTGTTAACATTTGACATAAGACCATACTAGGTTTTATTCTGAAACTTGAATAAATGTGATTTACCCATTTTAATTTATTGTATTTTGTGTGCTCCACACTTCTTGTCTATACTAAGAAAGTAAGGAGGAGGAAGGTAGTATTTAGAGGAAATATACTTATATTTGCTTTGAGATAAGCTATTTAAGGATTTTAGTATGAAGAAATATTCAGTATATAGAAACCCATTCTTTTTGTGGTCAACATTGACAACATTTTACTATTATTATTATTATTTTATAGATATTGAATATATCTATTAAAAGTGACAGATACACTTTAGATGACCTGACATATAAATGTTTGGAAATTGTTTAAGTAAATTTAGTAATTGTCACAAAAGTTTCTTCCAAACTAAATCTTAATTTACTATTGAAAACCAGCCCAATACTCTCGTTCAGTATTCAAACCCCAACCTTGGTGTGATAACCCTCTTTCAACTAGACCTACCTACATATATACAATCATTCCGTTCCCTTACGGGGTAGGCAAGAGACTGTACATATAGCTCAAAAAACAGCAACTTTGTCCATACTTACCTATCATACTCCCTTCCCTTCATCATCATCCATACACCGAGTCTTACATACAACTCTTAGTGTTTCTCTTTTTCACACATTCATCTACAATATTTAACCCTTCCTTTTGATCCACACACTCTACCTTGTATATTTGCTTCGTCACTCGATCCACACTCATCCTCTATGCCCAAACCAACGTGAGATACTTCTTTCACACTTACCTATTTGATTCCCTTTCAAACCACACTCCTTCAGCTCCCATTTAATACTGACGTTATCAATTCGAGTTTTTCCACATACATTTCTTAGATATCTCATTCCACCCTCATTCACCTTGCGCCTGTGTTTATCCTGACGAATCCATGTTTCACATCCATAACACATTGTCGGTGTCAACACACACACTATATACTGTAATATTTGCCTTTCATTCTTTGCCGTAGTCCATATACATCCAACTTCTGCTAGACCTACTTTATTTTTTATCTATTGCCTTAAACATAGTGTCCTGTTGTACCTGGGCTGAGTGTACCTGAATAATAACTAAGTTGCTTATTTATAACATTCTTTTGCTGTATGGATTAATTTGAAGTTCTTTATACAAAATTTTATAGCATCAAAAATAGACTAAGGGGTGTATAATTAAAGGAAATACACCCGTATGGGTTTGGAGAGATTTTGGAAATCACAACCACAGTGACCAAGTATTTGTTAATTGAAAGATAACACCTGAGCACAGGAATCTAAACTGGGATCCTTGTCTTAGCGCGCCAATGCTCTAGCACTCGGCTATCCAGGCTTCGTCCCACGCTCAGGGTCATTCTTCACTCATCATCGACAGTCCAGATCCTTGTGAGCCTGACCCCTTGTGGACTAAACATGAATATATTTTCAGATCCACTTGGAAAAATCCCAAGAGCGATGGTGGGACTCTCTTCTAGTTTCAGAGCCGAAAATTGACTTGAAACATATTGATGCGTGCAGGCCCATGGATGATCTACCTCAGGAGGAACAAATGAAGATACAAGAGTTGATGTGGAACGAAGAGCGGAAAAGGCTAGGCCTGCCAACTTCAGAACAACTAGTAAGTAATGAATGTAATCGTGGACTCATCAACATTATTTATATTTTAAAAAGCTGTGCACAAAGACCAAAATTATGATGTAGCTAAATATTTAACTTATGTTATTTATAGACATAATCGTTTTATTAAATGCATTTACCTGTAGTTTTTCTTAAAATTATGTAATCTTTGTATCTCTTAAATATTTACTCCGTAGGGCTCGGTTAACCCGCACCAATGATCACAAGAATTAAATGTCGTGCTCATACAATCTGGTTTGCCAGTAATGGGAAGCTCAAGGTTTGAATTTGGGCTGGGTACACTTAAGGTGGTTTCCCACTCTTCCTCCACACAAATGTGGGTATATTTCCTCTCAATTCGGTTTTCATTATCCCTAACTTATTAGTATATTTAAATATATACAGCCTAAACAATTAGTAGGTGTAGGTAATAGGCAAGCAAAAATAAAATATTTCGTTCAATAAAAACAGAAGAATCACAAGAAAATAATCCACACAACCAAACACAACTATCGCGAAACCAAATTGAATACTTATTTGAAAATCCTAAAAAGTTGCAGCTGTAAAAAAAATTATTTTGGCCTGTTATTTTTATTTGTAGTGTATTTTCTTTCATTACTTCTGAGCCTGAATTCTAGTAAATATCACGTGTTCACAAACATATATAAGGAGATAGTGGAAAAGAGAATAAGAAAGAGAGACAGGAAGGGGAAGGGAGGAACAGAGATCACTATATGATAGCGTGGAAAGTGGTGGCGGAAGCACGAGTGGGAGGAAAGGATACAAGCCAGGCTACATGCTGATGACTTGGGTGTATGGGGGGAGAACAGCTACAAACATGGAATGAGGAAGAGAAAGAGTGAGGAGTGATATCTTGCACGGGGGTCATTCCATGGCAGTTCATCCACCATCTTGGATTTTGATCAAAATTTGGCACATAATATCTTTGAAAGATTTTATTATCACATTTACAATTTTAAGACAATCTAACCAATAGTTTTCAAGTTATGGATGCCCAAATATAACCTAAATACACCTGAATAACTTCCGCGGTAACGGTGTGCAAAGTTGGCAGCATGATATTAAATATTTCTCTACTAGAAAGGTTGTGGTTTGAATCCCACCCTGCTATGTTTCTCATACCATAGATTTTCCCTTCATATTTCATATAGATGATATAAATTAAGACACTACCAGGCCTCCGCCGTGGTTCGGATTCCACGTTAAACTGTAGGTCCTCCATTTCATCTCACAATCACCCTACCATTACACATTAGCGTAAGTGCGTATAACCCGAACGGGTAGTAAGACGCGGTGCTGATAATAATAATAATAATTAAGACACTAGTAATCAGCTCGTTGGTATGAAAGCATACGAAACAAAAATCAAGTATACGGAGATAAAAAGAATATTTAAATCTTTAATTTATTCATGAACAAATCAACCTTTTTTTTTTTTCAGGCAACAGAAAAGATTCTTAAAGAAGCATGGAACAAAGATGGCTCTCCTTTCAAGAACTTGGACTATGACCCCACACTAGTTAACTTTGGAAACTTGTGAACTATTGGATCCTTTCGTGTGAACAATTATTTAAATGAATCTTAATTTAATAATGTCATAAATTTGTGTTTTGTAAAAACCTGCATTGCATTGTACTATAAAATCAGCTGTTTTTAAGTTTTATTAAGTTTTATCATCTTTATTGTCATGTTTTTTAATAAATGGCTTATATTGTTTACATTTCTTTTAAATGTTGTTTATAAGAGTGTATTTGTGGTACCAAATTAAAGGTAGGTTTGTGATAACCTAGAACAAAAATGATATAGCATACCATATGTGTATACTGGCTTAATGCTTTTCTGTCCGTACCAAAGTACAAAACCAAAACAATAAGCCATACTTTGTTTGTTAGGCAAGGTATTCACACTGCAATTTGGGTAATAAATTGTCCATTGGCAGCAGTGTAAAGTGTGAACTGTGTTCTTCTTTTCATTGTAAAGGCCATATTGTGTTTGTCTCCCTTTTATATGTTTCTATCACCCGTCTCGGTGGCGTAGTTGGCTAACGCGCTTGTCGCGTTTAGCTCGACTGCTGAGGACGGGGAGATCGAGGTTCGAATCTCAGTCGGGTGAACTGGGGGTGGTTTTACATTCTCCCCCCACGCTAATGCGGGTTCACTTCCTCTAATTCAACCTTCACAATTCCTAATCCATTAGTGTAATTAGTACTTAAAGCGTATAACCTGAACGGGTAGTAAGATGCGGTGATAAATATAAATAAATAAATAAATATATGTTTCTATCCACCTTTCCTATTCCTTCTTCCAAATATAATAAATTAAGGAATCTGGGATTGATAAAACTGGTCAACCACAGATCTGTTTGTGCATACCAAGCAGGCAATACTTTACTCGTGAGTCTTGCTTGAGTGATCACCATATATTTGTTAAAATTCAAGTAACCAAATGGATCACATAAATTATTTTTAACCTTCAACCTATCAAGTAATGGAGGGTGAAGATTTGGTGATTAACGCCTTTGAATGCACGACGAGTGTTGAAAGTGAAAAAAGCTATTGTAATATTTGAACAAAATTAATTTCGTTAGGGGGAACCTATTTTCGGTTTTTGAGGTGATTTGCGATATATATTTGGAAGATGGTACAAGAAAGCTGGATGTAAATCATATAAAAGGGAACGAACACAATATAGTTGTTGCAATGAAAAGAACACAGTTCACACTTTACACTGCTGCCACTAGACAAATAAGTATTAGCTACTTCTTTAAGAAAATTGATTGTCACCGCCCAATCCCCCGACATGGGTTTCATTCTGTTGGAACTCATCAGGGAGGAGTGTGAAACGCGCAACGCAACTTCCTAAAAGAGGAAACAAAAAATTACAAAAGGGAGAAAAAGGAAAATGGTAAAGGTTGATTGGACACACGGATAAAAACATTTAAAAGGTATAACATAAGGATAAACACAGGAAAAGGACATTGGATGTGAACATATAAAATATCTCTCTAAGGAAAACCTCTTTCCACTCTATGAGGTAATTTATAATATATATTGGAAGAAGGTACAGGAAAGGTGGATTATTAAATACATCTTGTCCCTTACAGCACCAGTCACGGCTTTGAATTCGAGACATATTGATGATGGATTGTGGTAGCATTAGTTTTCTCGTTTTCTACAATGGGGCCATGTCAGACTAAAATGTTGAATAAAACGTTCCGTTCATACGGCCTGAACATAAGCACTTTCTTAACAACCTCCATGTTTTTAGTAAATACATTTGTGGGCAATGTTGGGCTTTATTTAACTAATTTGTTGGGTTTGTTCATTCCTTTTTTATCTTTCATTTGATTTTACCTCCAAAATTGCTGCTACTTGTGCTTAGTTTGTACAGTGTTGCAACTTTTCTCAAGCTTACACCTTGCCTTTTCCCCTGGCTGTAGTTTGCGACCAAGCGATTGCCTACTAGAAACTCATGGTATATCATGAAAGCTGTAATGAAAACCATATATATCTCCTTGCCAAGAAGTTATTGACTACCTTAAACAATTCACTTCAAGGGTTGACCAGCTTGATAAGTTCTTAATGAATATTTTTTTCTATAGTAAATGCATCCCAGGAACTACAATATTTCACTAACAAGATTCTTGTTCTCCTCCATAGTAAGTCTTTCTGTGAATAAAGAATGTCTGGTGGAAAACCTACATGAGGACAGCCTTATTGCTCAACGTGTAACTTATGATGGAGTCACTGGAACCAGGGGACTTCTAGATATGACAGTTCCAAAAAAGATGATTCAGGCTGTGAGGAATGTATCAGGAATAAGGAAAGAAGCGCTTAAAAAAAAGAAAAAGATAGAAGTAGACTTAAGTAAAAAAAGAAAAACAGCATCTGAAGAAATAAGAACAGAAGAACAGTTTTGCAGAAAGCAAAGGAAGAGGGAAAAGTGTTAGAACACGAAATGCGAAAATTGAAAAAGTTTTGTGGTTGAATGAATTTTAACTTTTGTCTACATTCTAAAAAAATATTTTGTTTTTGGGTTTTATCATCTTAATTTTTAATAATGGTATTTTAGGTAACTGTAATTATTTTTATTTCCAAGTAATTTTTATCAACATAATATTTGTTGATTATTCTTCATTGAAGATCTTGTATTTATATTACTATATATTTAATAAACAAATTCATTATCAAAAATATAACTTGTGTAAAGTCTCGACTGTCTCGGGGTGGTGGTAGAGTAAACTCCCTGGCTGTAATCATTCCTTGAAGCTGCGCCACCAGGGCTGATAACTTGCACCTCTGAAGTTCTATGAGTGAGGTGGAATGACCTTCCAGGGTTCTTTTACCTGCCACATGGAACTGAAGACTTTACTTCCCCTCCGAAGGATGTTGAGCTATGATCTTTCCAGGAGAGGTATCATCACACACCTTCCAGGGTTCTTTTACCTGCCACATGGAACCGACG
>CABEEJ010000824.1:156675-172417 GCA_901482245.1 Timema douglasi
ATCCGAACCACGGTGGAGGCCTGGCATTCCCCACATTCACAAGATGTCTTGTCAGAGGTGAAGGAAGGGTTTGGTAATCAGATAAATCTGTGCCGGGACCGAGGATTGAACCCCGGCCGCCAGCACAGAAGTCTGACACCTTACCCCTAGACCGCCAGGTCACCTGAAATTTAGTAAAACTAGACATTTATTTGAGGTGCACAGAATGAAATATTTATATTATTACTATTAATAGTATCAATACTATTAATATTTCAATGAAATGATATTATTAATATAATATTAGTTTTCATAATAGGACAATATCATATTAATATTGAGACAATTTTTTGTAAAGAGAAGCTTAGTAAGGAGAATTCAAATATTGGGTGACTTGAAGGAAAGAAGAAAATTCTGGGAGCTTAAGGATGGGGCCACTGACAAAAGTAATGGACCTGTCATAAGACAGAACACATAATAATAAGTATGTGAAATAATTATAGTATAAATATTACTAACATTAATAATAATATCAATATTTCATTGCGTACAACTAATACAAATGTCTAGTTATACTAAATTTTAGCCCCATACTTTACCTTAACAATGATACGGGAAAAGCATAAAATAGCAAGTTTAACCCCTTTTAATTAATGGACTGTAATGATTTGAAACCATTGAATCACTATTTATAACTTATAATTATACTATTGTTAAAATGTTGATGGTCGAATGACCTTAAGGTGCCTTTCACAATATGAGCCTTGAGAGTTAATAGTAGGGTAGGCCTACTTGCATGGAAAACAGTGAAAACCTTCAAAAGCCAAGGGAATTTAAGAGGACAGAAAAAATTCAAGGAGTCAAAGAAATTATAAAAAAGTCATTAGAATTTTCAGATATTTTTGCAATAATTTATTTAATATGAAGTAGAGAGCATAACAAAAGTAAACTTTTGGTTTTATCTCCGATTAATGCAATTTTTTGATCATCTTTGTACCATAAACTTAGTAAATAAAAGGGAAAATTATAATATTTGTTATAGCTTTATATATAAAATACTGGGAAAGTAAATATTCTTTGGTCTGGAAAACCTGAGGAAAATTGGGAATTTATAAATTTTAATTTTAATCAACCTTGTTTGAAAGTGTTTAAAAAAATAGATTGTTTTAGCAGAAATAAGCCGAGCTTAAAATGTTACTTTGTAACCATCAGTTACCCTTGAGAATGTATTTTAAGGTGAAAGGATGCCAGAATGTAGGGCCAAGCTTTAATTAAATATTAGGCTTACATATTGTAGTAAGGTTATTAACAGCCTTAGAAGCTGATAGTTGCCAAAGTTACTAATATTACATAAATATATTCATGTATACAGTCAAATGATCATCTTATCTTTGATAGATAGTATAAGTGGGGATGGAACAGGGGTTAGAAGATGGTGCCAGGGGGGGTAGTACAGGAGGGGGCTTCGCCCCAGTTGGGAAAATATTAGCCTCTACCCTCTCTAATAAATTTTTCCCCTGATTAGATTTAGTTCACTCCCTCTGATACTAAAGGATATAAATCTGAAGGATGGCCTTGTATCAAAATAAATTAAAAAAACAAACTACAACTGTATAAAGTTTGGTTAAAGCTATTATTTTTATTTCAATACCATAAAAAGCTGTTGGTAGGTAGCTAATATGATAATTTCCCAAACTCTTTATTTTGACAAACAGCCAATCAATCTTTAAGTGAGTCAGGATCAATTCAAAATATGATAGCAAAAAAAAATCTTGCAAATGGCTATTTAGTGTCCCACTCCATGCAAACTGTCATGAATAGTGTTTTTCTTAAAACTTTCAAATGAACATTCTCTGTATATTTTAATGATTTTCCTTCAGCTAAGCATAGGAAGATATTTTGAGAGCTGTTGACATTCGAATGCGCTTTATAGTTTTCGTCATAAATAGCTTAAAGAAGCATTCAAATTTCAAATATATTATAGGTCATGTAGGTATATCAAATAACCTCTAAAGAATTTGAATTTTTGAATATTTTTTATAGGTGAGGATCAATCTAAAGAGCTTCAAAAAATCTGGGGGAGAGCCTCCAATTTCACCTTTGACCTGTGGATTGCATATAAAACTTTTTTTTGTTAATTTTTTCCTTTTACAAAAATATAGTTCTGCCACACCTCTCTTACTATCATGTTATTACTACACATAATGATAAGGAAAGGCAAAAAGTACTACCTATGATAAAAAAAAAACTCCTTCAAATAGCTTCAAGAATCATCCATAGTTTAAAATTTTACATGGGAAGAAACCTCAGACCCCTTTCAGTTGAAGGTTCCCCCCCCCCCCCCCCCCCCAANACCAGACCAGGTTCATTATATCACTGGCTCATTCTTTAAAGTTGACTGTATATTTAAGTTCGTACCATGTTTTGATCAGGTCCAAGCTTAAATATGCTAGTGTGGCATAGAATTCAAGCACCTTAACTGACCTTCAGATTGGAAAGTGTTTTAACACAAATTGTTCCCTGCTTGCTATGAAAAGTTCTTTCTTAACCATGTTCATGTAATATCTATGATATGATTCAAAACTCTTTAGGGCTCCAAACTCTCTTCTCACTAAGACTAACACCTGCCCTTTTTGTTTTTAAAATTTAAATACCACACTTATTTCGTGTTAATATTGTCAAAACATGTTTAAAATATCATGCTTGTTTAGGCATAACCTCGTAACCAACAGTATGAGTGTCCAATAGTGTGGCGCAAGAATACATTCATTAAAGCTTTTTTTTTTTTTGCTTGCTTGTTGTTGGCGTCATGTAATAGTCATGTTGAACTTTTACCGTGTGCATTCTGTTAAATAAGACCACTGCGTTCCAAACTTCAAATATATTATTTAATAGGTTATGAGCTCAGGCACCCAACAACTGCGTAAATATCCACGTAATATTTAGTAAAAACTGTCCGTCGGATAATTCACAAATCCGTTTTGTGAATTCGCGTTTGCGTTAGGAAGCGACGTGACTCGCCATTTATTTATCAGTAGGTTCGCGTGATCAGCAAACAAACAGCCTTGTGTCGTGTGTTTGAATTTATATAACCCATGAGACCAAAATATAAATAATGGCCGAAAAGTTTGACGTGGCACACGTAAATAAGTTCGACGGCAATAATTATCACCAATGGAAATTTCAAATGAAATGTGCCCTAAGGACAAAAGGAGTCTTTGATGTTGCAAAAGGTGCCATAGAAAAGCCGGAACTTGACAAAGAGAAGGAACTAGAAAAGTGGAACAAAGACGACGCAATTGCTATGTTTACATTCACTACAGCAATGGAACTATCACAGATCACATTAGTTGAAAATTGTGACTCATCTAGAGAAATGCTAGAGAAATTAGACTCTAATTTGAGCAGAAATCAGAAATGAACAAAATGCTAGTCCACGAACGCTTTCATCAGTACAAGATGGACGCCAACGACTACATTGCTTAGCATATTGCCAAGATATAAAATCTCGCGCGACATGTGAGAGAGACTGGTGAACAACTCAGCAATGTTACTACCTCTCAAATTTAGAAACTTCAGACAAGCTTGGCTTTCACTAGACGAGGCTAGACAGACAATCCCAAATATGACGGCACGTCTGTTGGATGAAGAGGCCAGTCTCACATCAAATGAACAATCAGAAAGTGCATTTTCATCGTCGACAAATTTGAAAAGCTATTTTCAAAAGTCTAATAACTCTCAAAAGTCCAATCAAAAACAAAGGAATAGATTGGGAAAACCAATGGTAACGTGCTATAATTGCCAAAGAAAAGGACATCACGCAAGTGACTGCAGTGCATCTAAGAAACCCCGAGAAAACGGACAGCAAAACACTCACAGTGACCGTTCCCAACAGGGTCATTTCTCAGCATTCAGTGCAGAGAAGCAGGATGTTATGCTAAAGTCAGCAATCACCACCGAAGATAACTGGACAATGGACAGCGGCGCTTCTGCACACATGACCAATCGTCGTGATTATTTTTCTAGGTTTGAAGAGACTGTAGACAATACGAGTGTCGTGCTTGGAAACAACCAAGGTCTTTCTGTGAAGGTAAGAGGAAGCTTTAAAATAAAGAAATTTATCAGAGGTAATGGGTATAACTCAATTATCACAGATGTGTTGTATATTCCTGAACTAAGAAAAAGTATTTCCTCTGAAGGTGTAATAACTGAAAAAGGGATGAAGGTCCTTAAGGAAGATAGATGTGCAGAAGTTTACGAAAACGGTGAGCTAGTAGCAAGTGCGGTCCGTGAAACCAACAATCTGTATCGAATGTTATTCCGCACAATGATCCCACATCAAGAAGTAGCCCTAAATTTCACCGCAAGTGGAAGTCTAAAATTGTGGCACGAGAGACTCGGACACATAAATAAGAGAACTCTGCGTGAAATGGTCTTGGTCGAAGGTGTAAATATTAATGACCTTGAAGATTTCTTCTGTGAGTCGTGTCAGTATGGAAAACAGCACAGGTTACCATTTTCGTCCTCAAAGCATGCCAAGGCCAAACCAAGCGAACTTATTTACAGTGACGTGTGTGGTCCAATGTCAACACCATCAGTTCAGGGTGCTAAATATTCTGTATTATTTAAGGATGACTGTTCAGGCTATCGTGTTGTATTTTTCATCAAGCACAAAGCGGATGTTTTTGAGTGTTTCAAAGATTTTGCAAACATGATAAAGAATAAATATGAATATTCTATTAAGACCCTACCTACTGACAATGGGACAGAATACTGTAATCAGGGAATGAAAGAGTATATGTCAAAACATGGAATTGAGTTTGAAACAACGGCACCTTATACTCCTGAGCAAAATGGTAGAGCCGAACGTGACATGAGAACCATAATGGAAAGTGCACGTTCAATGTTATATGCAAAGGATATGCCAACATATTTATGGGCAGAGGCAGTAAACACAGCTGTTTATATTCTAAACAGGACTCCAACCTCTCAAGCACCAAACTCGACACCCTATGAAATATGGAGTGGAAAAAGGCCTGTAATGTCACATTTAAGAATCTTTGGCAGTGAGGCATACATGCATGTACCAAAGGAACTGCGAAACAAACTGGCGCCAAAGAGCAAGAAACTCATCCTTGTGGGATATGATAGAAACTCAACCAACTATCGTTTGCTGGACCAAAATACACAGAAAATTACAGTCTCAAGAAATGTGATTTTCAATGAAAATTCAAGTAGTTTCATTCCTAAAAGAAACACTGTAGTCCCAGTAGTGATAGAAAACACACATTCTGTTCAAAGAATTCAGCAGGAGGACGCAGGCCCTCAACATTCCGAACAGAACGACGAAGAACCCAGGCACATTAAAGCAAATTACGAGCTGCGACCAAGAGATGTCATCAGGCCTCCCAAACGCTATGAAGCTAACCTAGTGGAAATAGATGTACCTCAGACCTATGAGGAAGCAATGAAGAGTCCTGATGCAGGGCAGTGGACTGAAGCAATCAAAGAAGAACTGGAAGCGCTGGAAAAGAACAACACTTGGGTGCTAGTATCACTACCTCCTGGTAAAAATCCAATAGGTTCAAAATGGGTTTTCAAAGTAAAACGCACCGGAGACGGAAACATTTCGCGATATAAATCAAGACTGTGCGCTAAAGGTTTTGCACAGAAAGAAGGGGTCGACTATAATGACACATACTCTCCCACAACACGGTATGACTCTATACGAGTCCTACTCGCTATCGCAGCTCAACAAAACTATGAAATAATGCAGTTTGATGTGAAAACTGCATTTTTATATGGTGAACTCAAAGAAGATATCTACATGCTTCCACCAGATGGAATCAATATTAACCAAAACCTTGTCTGCAAATTAAGAAAGTCACTATATGGCCTCAAACAATCATCGCGTTGCTGGAACGAAAAGTTTGACGGTTTCCTGAAAATGTTTGGATTCTGCCAAAGTACTGCAGATAAATGTGTTTATCGAGGGGATTTCAATAAATCAAAGGTTCTGCTTGCGTTATATGTTGATGATGGGCTGATCATGGCTGAAAACAAAATGGCACTTCAACTTGTACTCGATAAACTGAAGACAACCTTCGAAGTCACAATCAGTGAACCAAATTACTTTGTGGGTCTGGAAATAAAACGAAATAATGTGAACGAATCAATATTTCTACATCAGGCCAACTATATCAAACAAATAATCAAGAGATTCAATCTTGGAGACTCTAAGCCATCAGTGGGCTTAGACATCTTCTACTCGACATTGGGGAAACAGTGTGCGTTCTGTTAAATAAGAAAAGTGCATTCCAAACTTCAAATATAGTATTTAATAAATATGCTCCTTATTAATAAGTAATTTCTGTTTGTTTTATGTTATTTTAGTGTAGACTTTTCACCAAATTTTTATTAATTTATTATTATTTAGTCAGTAAATTTGTTTCATTGTAATCTCTTGTACGTTAATATAATATGTATTTATGATTTTGTAAGCATTGTGTTCTTATGTATTTATCATTGCTAATTTGCTATCCTAGAAGTCTCGACTGTTGGCTAGCACTTTAATAAAGTAAAATGAAATGATTTGCTTTAATATAGTTATGGTATTCATCAAAGATATTCAAGGCCATAGTCAGGTTTTTTGGAGGGTTCAAACCCCCCCCCTCCCCTCAAAATTTTATGAACAAAAAATATATATATGGCTTTATTTATGGTTCAAACAATATCAAAATTAAGGTAAAAGTACAAATTAGGGGGCTGTGTTACCATAAAAACACTTCAGAGCGCTTCTAGAGGTGTTTAATATCTAGAATATGTCCTAGTTTCTGGAAATTATGGGGTTATGTTGTCATAAAAAACACTTCTATAGGTGTTTAGTATTTAAAAATTGTCTTAGCCTTCAGCAGTTAGGGGGTTATGTTGCAATAAAAAAACCCACCAAGATAGTTTCTAGAACTGTTTATCATTCCGTATTTTTCTTCTAGCCTTCGGCATTTGGGGGATNCCCCCCCCCGAAATTATTGGCTGGCTACGGACTTGAAGATATCACACATTTACAAAGGGAAGTGACTGCACTGCATGTATTTTCTGAATTGAATCTAAAATCTAAATGTAGCGCTTGTTTTAAGTGTACGAAGTTTGCTTCATTGGGATTGGTATAACGAGCTGTCATGTGGTGGGGGAATGGAATGCCCGCGCCTCCAATCGCCAAAGGCTACAAAGAGAGGTATGATGGGAACACTTGTCTCGCTTCCTACACTCTTGTGGTAGCTACAGCTAAACAGTAGTATCTTTGCCCCAAACTCACGAGCGATGTTTCCGGAACTTAATTCAATAAATAATTTAATACATGTCTACTATTCCAGTGTGATCGATACAACTCTCATGATAGCATTTATCTAAACAAGTAAATACTAGTAAAATCTACGCCTAATTTAATACTAGTCCAATAATTAGTTTTCAGTAATGATTAAATACAAACGCACGTTCAAAAAAGATATCCCTTGATTTTCTTACGAGTCCACATTTGAAGCACCTTTAAAGCTAATATACTTTTGTGGTCAACATTGATATCATTTTACATTAATATTGGTGTTATTTTACAGGTCTTGATAGTTAATTAATTAAAAGTGACATCTGCAGATAACATGACGAAGTATAAATAGGTGAAAGTAGATCCAATAGCTTTTCTGTCGGGTATTATTATTATTATTATTAGCACCGCGTCTTACTACCCGTTCGGGTTATACGCACTTACGCTAATGTGTAATGGTAGGGTGATTGTGAGATGAAATGAAGGACCTACAGTTTAACGTGGAATCCGAACCACGGTGGAGGCCTGGCATTCCCCACATTCACAAGATGTATTGTCAGAGGGGAAGGAAGGGTTTGGTAATTAGATAAATCTGTGCCGGGACCGAGGATTGAATCCCGGCCGCCAGCATAGAAGTCTGACACCTTACCCCTAGACCACCAGTTCACCTACTTCTGTCGGATATATCCATTCTTGAGAGAATTGGGTTATCAAATAAGTATTACATTCTCAAATTGAACAATGATTCATTTTTATTTTAAACAAAATTAAAACCAAATATATTTATTTTGAAAGTCATTTTAGAGGAAGTAGTTTTATAAATATAATCCTTAAGAAAATCACTAGATTGTTTCAAAGTGTACATTAAACTTGTAGCTAATTATTACATGATCTAGTTTAAATAATATTTTAATAAACTGTAAACTGGTAATTGTTTCAAAGTGAAGCCGGGGATTTCAATGCTAGGCGTTACCGATAAATTCTAGTCGAGTCAACTAGAATAAACATATTGAGTTGTAAAATTTTGGGAAAAACACATTGGAGCCCGGAGGCGTAATTAAGGTTGTTGGGGATTAATGGCGCCCATTGAAAACTAATATTTGACATTTGGCTGAATTTTTGTATTGATACTCAAAATTGTTACTCGTTATAATGTCGATTACAAAATATTAAAAATAAAAATAAGCTTTTATTGTTAAAAATAAAACTTATATTGTTGCTAATATTTTAATGAATTTGGCGCCCATGGCACACCTGCCTCACCCTAGTTACGCTACTAGGATAGAATTTACAAGAAATTTTGGTGACCTGACGGTCTAGGGGTAAGGTGTCAGACTTCTGTGCTGGTGGCCGGGGTTCAATCCTCGGTCCCGACACAGATTTATCTGATTACCAAACCCTTCCTTCACCTCTGACAAGACATCTTGTGAATGTGGGGAATGCCAGGCCTCCACCGTGGTTCGGATTCCACGTTAAACTGTAGGTCCTCCATTTCATCTCACAATCACCCTACCATTACACATTAGCGTAAGTGCGTACAACCCGAACGGGTAGTAAGACGCGGTGCTAAATATTATTATTATTTAAGCCCTCCACTAACATTTGAATAAATATCTTGAAATTTGTTTGTACAATAATGAGAATATAGTTATTATGTTATAAGAGGTCATCCACCCAATCCATTGGGAAAACTTTGAGGAAAATAGCGTTTTTTATATCCCCGTGTATAACTATATTATAGGTTCAGGTTACACCCATACATTATAATTAAGATAATGAGATAGGGGTGGGTAAGGAAGTGTATAAAAGGTAATTTACCCTCAATCGTGTGGAAGGAGAATGGAAAACTGTTTAGGAAAAAACACATTCAGACCGGACCGGGACTAGAACCCCGATCTCCCTGTTATCAGTAGGCCAGTCTAACATTCGAGTGATGCCTTAGAGTTAGACTATTTTGCCGTTGAAGCGGGTGTCGCGAGTTTTCTCTAAAATTGGATGGTATTCGTGATAATCGGTCTTAGCACTTTAACGCACGCGTGGATAACCGGGCTCTTATTGTTTCAGTCAAGCTGTACCTATTCGGAATCGAGACTCTACCACCCCACGCTGTTCTCACAAGCGTCCGCGAAGGCAGTTAGGAAAAGAAAGGAATCCGGCCAGGTAGAACTGGAAACTCCTGGAGGAGGGGAGATTCTTTTCGGCAAGTTTGTAATCAGGTGTGCTACTGCTACAGTGAGGCGAGCAAGGTGTCGACACGAAGATGCTCTATATTGTTGTAATCTAGTCCTCTCTCGTAAAATAATAAACTGACAAGTGTTACGAGCGATTCAAATGTTTATACGATTCAGCGTGTTTGCAAGATAGCAGTTTTGTGTCGGTTTAAAACTTTTAAAACAAGTGTTGGAAAGTGTTGCGCTGTGTTGTAGTCAAATTATTTTGCTCGATTTATGTGGTTTTGTTGGAACATAGCCCAGTTTGTTTATTATTGAATTTTCTTTTTAAGTTTCGAACGTCAAACAATGCCTTGCTCCGCGGTAACTTTGTCTTTAGCAACAATCACGGCGATTGTTGCTGTAGCTTTTCTGGCTATCGCATTTTCTACGGATAATTGGCTGTACATTGAAGTGAAACGAGCGCAGATTCAGGTAATTTTCATTGTTATTATTGCCACATATTTGCATACGTGCAACCCAACACATGCATGATATAATATTTTAAAACTACATTATAAGCTATTTTATAGTTATTGTTTCTAGATATCATTTTACCACCATCTTGTTTTTACTTTGACCCTGAAACAACTCTTGCAGCACCCAAGCTTATTAATGTACACAATTGTTCATAAGAAATCAAACAAATCGGTCAAGGTACGTTGTCATGGATTCGTTCTCTCGGACGCGTTTAGTTGGCTATAATACCAACATATGTGTAGAAATCATGTTAGTCTATACGTTTGATACAATGTGACATTTATTGTTTAGTTGGCTATAATATCAACATATGTGTAGAAATCATGTTAGTTTATACGTTTGACACAATGTGACATTTATTGTTGTAAGTACAGCACAATCTTCACGTCACATTGACGGAAAATATTCTACGAGTATGTTAAAAAAGTATCTTAAAACTATAACACTTTATTTTTTAGTTTAGTTTATGAACCTACAGCTTTTCCATTTTCAAATTCCCGGCACATTCACAAGAGAGAAACTTAATTCAACAAAGATCAAAATTATAATTATATTTTTTGCCTTCGGTACATAGCTTAGTGGTAAGATTTTTTAGTCAGCTATTTCGTGTTAAGATTCCCGTGTCCAGATGTTAAGTTTTCAAGCTCATTATTTGAGTTTTGTGAACGGCACGTAATCAGAACTAATGTTTTAATCTTTTTAAAGGCTAGAAATGTTCAAAATGTCAGTTATACAGGCCTTTCTGAACATTCCTTAGATCATATTATATATACTACTACAGTAGCCCCACGGCTTCTTTGGTGCTGACTGACAGCTCACAGCTGACTTCTGATGGATTTGAAAAGTTACCAGACCAAATTATGTATCCCTACGCCGAACCATATGATTTGCAAAAAATATGTGTTTAGCAGCTGTCACTTCTGATGGTCAAAATGTAGGTATATACCTAAATGTTGACTGTCAGAAGTCAGCTGTGAGCTGTCAGTCAGCACCAAAGAAGCCACGGGGCTACGGTATGTTAGGTTGATCAACATAACTGTCACCACAAAATATCCACACTTTGCTGCTATTTTATGATGACATGTTTTAGAAAAAACATTTGGACGCTAGGCCCTCTTTAAATGGGCATAGTCCAAGGTTGTCTCAAACTATCAAAGTCACACCTAGTTTTTATTTGTTTATTTTGTAAAGAGCTTGACAGTCCGTGTGCTTCCGTTTTTGGATATCAAACGTGTTAAAATAGGATCAAAGCGACGTTCGACATCGAATAGCTTGGGTGCCAATGTTTCGAACGCCGTAAGAATGATCTTTCTTGTGTGATGACCTTGGCCGTTCAAAAGCTGTGTTCAATCATGTAAGAATAGTGTAGTGGACCTTGGGGGTCCCTGTTGGATACTAAACGGGTGCACTGAGAGTTAATTTTCAAGTTTGTTTTCCCAGCGTCTTTCCAGGAGAAATTTGGTACGTTTCTTTCACTTTTTCCCTATTGTAGTTTAAAATTGTAATATTTTTACTTTTCACCACTAAAATGATTGTCTTTCACCTACTCAAATAATAGTCGGATCGCCTAGCGAATATATTTATCAGGCAATTTTATATATAAAAAAGTCTCCTTCTAATCTTAGATTTATTGGTTCGATTCCCCGCAAGGCCGAAAACGTATCACTGTTAAGATGCTTTTTTTCTGTTCGTGAAGTGGTAAATTAACGGACTGCTGTGTCCACCCTATTCTTATTTAGAGTTTTTCAATAACAATTAGGACGTTGGCTCTACTGAATAAATAGTGAATTAACACAGGCTTGGTCAACTAATACATATTCACAAGTTAGAAACATTTTATAAACTGTTTTTATTGTTTATATGTTTGGTACTGTTGTATCTTACTGTAATTGTCGCGAAGAATAATTGCCATTGGAAGAGGGGGGGTTGAAAAAAACAATAAATTCAGGGGGATTTAGAACTTGAAAAAAGGGTTTTTATAACATTTTCTCTTTTAACGAATTCATAAAAAAATACGTAAAACTAAGTCAAATATAAAGTAGGCTTAATTATGTACTCTAACGAGATTGTTGTCCTGTTAGCAGTGCGGGGCCAGCACGCTTGTCATTCGTCTCCAGTTTAACAGGTAGCCAACCAGCCAACGTAATCGAAAGGAAAGTGATGCATATAGAAGAGTGCGGGATAATTTTCCTCTACTCCAGTAAAGTTGTTTAGAAATGGATAATTCCAGACTCTCTGTGACCCCTATGTAGACACGGTCCGCGGTCAGCGAAGAATCTCCAGTCAGAGCCGAGGCTAGCCAAGTGAGTTGACCGGCCTGTCCGGGTTAGCGTGTCCAGTGAGTGGGCCAGCGTGACCAGCGAGTGGATCGGTGGGACTAGATAGCGTTCGTTTAACGTATAATGTAAAGAATCGACAAATGTGGACTATGTTTGGTTGAAACATTTACTGGACCAATGTCTGAGTGATAACCGATCTGAGCTTGGTCATAGACAGAGGAGCTACAAAGTGCATCGAAATGAAGCTATGACGGAACGGCTGACTAGTGATGACAGTCGAATAACGCCGTTGTTTGAAGTAGGATGTCCTGACCCACCTCTTAGGTTCAAGTAAAAATTTCCTGCAAGTAAACGGCTTCGTTTGCAAGTTGATGAACTGGTAAAGATAATATACATCGAGAAAGCTAATGACCGGACATAATGTGACAAGACAAACTTGATGATGACTTTGAGTCTAACATGGAATTAGATTGGGCTGTACTTTGGGCTAGTACCTGACTGATAGCACAAGCGTAAGGATGTAGTATGGGACATAACGGGAAGCAGCGTGTCTTGAGAACACCAATGGTGAATTTTGGAAACTGCGGTGGGAACTACCAAAGGTACACACCGGGCATGCCTTTTTAATGGTGCTGCACTAGACTACTAAGGCCTACAAGACACCCGATTAGTTATGACTCAGATCTTCTGGTCACCGAGTATCGAGACCGTCAAGAGTTTGCTATTCTCAGTAACGCTCTTAAAGTTTCCCACGATTGTGACAAACCTGGAGATTATTTAATTATATCTGTTCTTAAGGAGGGGGTGGTATAGCGAGATTAGTGTCCTACTGCTAGTATTGCAGGGCTGCCACGCTTGTCATTCGTCTGCACGCTCTCTCTCTCTCTCTCAACCATCCTTGTTTAGCGGGTACCCAGCCAGCTTCACCGCTAGGGAGATTAGAGGAGACAGAGGGAGCGTGATCGTAAGGAAAGTGACGCATATAGAAGAATATGGGCTAATTTCCTTAGAATCCAGTAGATTAGCTTAGAAATGGAGGATTCCAGACTCTTGAACTGTGACCATATATATATACACACGCACACATACAAAATCGGTGGTCAGCGAAGATTCTCCGCTCTCCAGTCCACGTCGAGGTTAGTCAAGTGAGTTGACCGGAGTATCCGGACTAGCATGTCCGAGAGTAGGCAGCGAGTTCAGTGAGTTGACTAGCGTGTTCATTGTGTGGGCCAGCGTGTCTAGTGAGTGGTCCAGCATGTCCGAGAGTAGGCAGCGAGTTCAGTGAGTGGACTAGCGTGTTCATTGTGTGGGCCAACGTGTCCAGTGAGTGGTCCAGCATGTCAGGGAGTGGGCAGTGAGTTCATTGAGTGGACTAGCGTGTTCATTGTGTGGGCTGGCGTGTCCAGTGAGTGGTCCAGCATGTCCGAGAGTAGGCAGCGAGTTCAGTGAGTGGACTAGCGTGTTCATTGTGTGGGCCAGCGTACAGGCGGGTGTTTGTGGATCTCGGGGCAGAGCGGCGTATGTGGACTAATGTGTCGGTGACCAGTGGAGAGTACTTAGGTGAATGACACGAGTAGCTTAGACATTGATTGTTCTTGTGAACTTTGTTGATAATGAACATTATTAGTGACTGTTTTAAATAGTTGAAGATTTATTATGTGTTTGGATAATCAATAGCGTACCCCAATATCCTAAAAAGAATTCAGAGGGCACATGGTGACGTGTGAAAGGCCCGCGATATTTCAGGTCGCCTACCCCCATTACAGTATTTTAATAAAATATAAATTGCACTAGAACTATCTTTTACCAATGAAGAACGCAAAACTTTATTACAAGTGAGTTAAACAACTAGCACATATATGTTGTACTCCAAAAGTTAAATTGGCCATTTCATGAATTTGGTAACTTTCTGCTCATTCCTTGAACTGGCTTTTTAGCTTGTCCATTTCACAGACTGGGCAAAACTCTACCGGTCCATGAATTGGGTAACGCTTGTGCGGTCCTGTTCATGAACTATTTCACGAACTAGGCATTTTTTTACCCGGTCCGTGAAATGCACAAGCGAATAACAGTTTTTGGTCTTTAACTTGTAATCGTTTTAGAATGGTAGGTTAGGTTGAATTAGGTTGGGTTAGGTAAATATAATCCTGTAAAACAAATTTCATTTAAGCTTGTAGTAGACAATGCAATTAGTTCCAGGTCATGAAATGGGCAACAGGATAATGCAATTTTTGTCTCGTTCTTGAAATGGTCAATTCCAGTGACCAGTTCACAAAAATGGACAGAGTTTTTTTTTCCATGTTGTGAAATGGGCAATTTCACTTTTGTAGTGTAACATATATATATATTCTTTAAATTGAAAAATTACACCTTGACACGGGAATCGAAGCCGGGATCTTTGGCTTAATACGCCCATGCTCTTACCACTGAGCTATCCAGGATTCGTCCCGTGCGTAGGGTCATTCTTAACTCATATTTTAAAGCAGAGTTTTTGTGATGGACGTGTGGAAATCGTCAGCTACATATAACCGGGTTCGATCCTCGTATCCAGTTATGAATTTTCAATTTAAAGAATATTATATTTAGATGCGGCTGAAACTACTTAACAACTAAAATAACCGCTTCGGTGGCCGCATGGACCAAGGCGCTATTCTCACAGTAGACCAGACTGCTGATGACGGGGAGATCGAGGTTCGAATCTTGGTCGGGTATACTGAGGGCGGTTTTTACTAAATGCTTTCCTACTCTCCCACGCAAATGCGGGTACACTTCATCTATATATAACCTTCCTAACCCCTAAAACCATTAGTGTAATTAGTACATAAGCGTATAACACAAACGGGTAGTAAGACGTGGTGCCAAAAACGAGCTGTAATAGCTTGGCTATTTAACTATAATAGGAATATAGCTAATATATATTATATAGGCTTAGTATTTTTAATGCCGATATTTACCTAAGATATTTATAATAATATTATGTTATTTTTCTGATTACCAAACCCTTCCTTCACCTCTGACAAGACATCTTGTGAATGTGGGGAATGCCAGGCCTCCACCGTGGTTCGGATCCTCCATTTCATCTCACAATCACCCTACCATTACACGTTAGCGTAAGTGCGTATAACCCGAACGGGTAGTAAGATGCGGTGCTAAATATTAATAATATGTTATTTTTTCTTTTTGGATACCATTTTACCTTTCTAAAAATTATAGATAGATTATAGATAAACATTATAGATTATTTGTTGAGAGGAACCGTCGTCTATAGCTGGTATTTCAGTCTCCCCTTCTATCGAATTTCAGCTATGCCACTGAATTCTCCCTATTCAACGAGTTTAGTTACCCCCACAGTTAGCACGCGGACAGAGTTCTCCTTCTACGCAAATGTGGGTACATTTTCTTTAAACTCTCCCTTTCTATCTCATTAGTGCAATTAAATGCATGTAGCCCGGGCTGATAGGGGGGAAGGGGGG
>CABEEJ010000824.1:172455-191836 GCA_901482245.1 Timema douglasi
GGGGGGGGGGGGGGGGGGGGGGGGCAGAAGTACAGCCACTTTGTCTCGCATTACAAAACAGCCCACTAGTCCAGAGGAAGGGTAGATTCCGATCCTTAATTGTGGAAGTTTTGAAACTTGGGAATTTGTACAATTCGATGCCCTGAATGAAACGCGAGAAAATACAAAATCCGATAGCAGACGCCATCTTGGAAAAATGGCGCCCAAAATAGGTTCTTTCAAAATATCTCGCTTCGGGTTTGTCATACAGCAAGAATGGTACTATAAAATTAAAAAGGCATTAAATTTTCCACAAAACATGTGATATACTTTTTTTTAAATGAATAATTTAGGTGCGGTAGTCAGGCGAAGTCAAGCATTATTTAAAAAAAAAATCTCATTTTTCACAAATTTACACATTTCATTGCAAGTTTTATGGAAGAGTATCTTTGTGTTTGAAGACAGAATTTATTTTCTATTTAAAAAGCCTCCAATAAGTAGAATTTAATTGTCTGCTACGGATAGATATGTGTAGAATACTCGTTTCGTTTACACACAACCATGAAGTAGAGTTTTTTTTCAACGTGATCTCCCCTACAGTCCTAATCCACCATTAATTAGACTGTTTAACGCGCAGTTTCGATTCATCTATGTCGAAGGTTCAGGCTCGCTGTAGTCTTCAACAATGCTCTCTTATGAAACTTCATCCGTTTCGTTATCCATTGGCATTGATTGTGGCATTTGGTCGCTCTGCATGCTTGCGATAAATGTCCCTCGTAGTCATCAAGCTCTTCAACCTTTTCGCAGTTTGTCCTTTACAGAAATCGCAGATCACAGAACATTTTAAACCTGACTTTCTACAGCAACACGCTGATGTGCACCCTTTCTTGCACGAGCAGGATCTTTAATCAAGCGTTGTTACGGGTAAGGGCGAGAGTTGTTCCTTTCCCAGCCCCATTCTTATACATTTGTTTGGACGTCCTGCCACCATTGAACTTGATAATAGCTCCTGAATGAATGTGGTCGTGCTGCTGCAATTGTAGGTGGTAGAGACGCGATGTTGAGATGGCTTTCAGTGAGCGATCTTACAAAACATTTGTAACGATAAGCATCAAGAGAGAACCTGTGCTAATCTGTACAGTTACAGAAGAAAACGTTCTCTAGCATCAGCGATTACATCCGGTTCAGCATTACTATATTTAAAAAGCTGACTGTTCTCCTGCAAATCCTTGTGCTTTTGTAATATAGTCATGAACTTTAGTTTGCCTACAGTAGCCCCATGGCTTCTTTGGTGCTGACTGACAGCTTTAAAAAGTTACCAGACCAAATTACGTAAACCCTACGCCGAACCAGATGATCTGCAAAAAACATGTGTTTAGCAGCTGTCACTTCTGACAGTCAAAATGTAGGTATATACCTAAATGTTGACTGTCAATCACACCAAAGAAGCCATGGGGCTACTCTAGATTAAAAAGAGCAGAGGTGGTGTCGCAACCGCTGAGAATGAAGGAATAGTATATTATCTGAGACGATTTCCCCGCTCGACAAACTATGGGAAGAATACAGTCGCTGCAATGTCTAAAAGTAGATTGTTGCTCAGCCTATCTTTGAATGCTGTCGAGAGAGGAGCTCCCTTCTAACTTGGAGTATGTTTGATTAACAGTATAATACACAATACCAAAATAACACTTAACACAACACTGTCATTTCTCACGGTTTCAGATAAATACATATCTGTACTACTGAACCCGAGAGAGAGAGAGAGAGAGACAAGTTCCTCTAGTTGGCGAGAGACGATTCACAAAACACGGGCCAGGGGAGGCTTAAGGTCCGGGCGAATAAGGTGGCTGCCCGAGGCGTCAAACAGAGCACCAGCCTGACCTAACTTAACCTGACATAACTTAGAAATGATATGAAAATAATTCCCAAACCTCACAACTCCAGAGCTAACGTAATCTGTGCGAAATAGTGGAGTTGATAAACATAATACTCATTCACTTTTTGGTACTCACGTGAAGTTTGACAAAGGGGTGTAGCTTTTTGTGGTGAATAAAATGGGATGTAGTGCCACTTTAAAAAAGTTATTTTACATCCACCATCTTAAAAGAATGGTGCCCTAAAACAGTATTTTGCGATTATTTCTTAAATCGTTCATCATATCAAAGTGTTTACGATAGGAATTAAAGAAGAGAACATTGTCTACAAAACATGTTTTAGTAATTTTCTTTGAAATCTTAACCGTCTTCGTACAACCTCGCAGTGAAACGTTTGTACTACTCAATGTTAAACATTTAAGAAATTTCACCTTCAGATTCTTTTCATGTTACACCCAGGCTACAGTAGCCCCATGACTTCTTTGGTGCTGACTGACAGCTCACAGCTGACAGTTGACGGCTTTTAAAAGTTACCAGACCAAATTATGTATCCCTACACCGAACCATATGATCTGTAAAAACACGTGTTTAGCAGCTGTCACTTCTGACAGTCAAATTTTAGTTACTATACCTAAATGTTGACTGTCATAAGTCAGCTGTGAGCTGTCAGTTCGCACCAAAGAAGCCGTGGGGCTACTGTACGTTAGGTTTGGCATGAGCGTAGGGATTTTTGGAGTTGGGGGTAAGAGGAAGAGGGATGTTTTCAATAATGTAAGTTTATGACATGTTGAGACCTAGGCCTACTATTAAACCCTAAGAATTAAGAAAACTGTTATTTTATACAATAGTTTATTTGTGTGAGAGGGTTAGAGGGCCAAGAACCAAAAAGGTTTTTTTCTGGACTCTCTACCCTCCTCTACCCCCATAATGTTAAAAAATTGTCCTTCGCTTAGATGATTTTTGAAAATCATCTTCTTTTAATAACCATTTGAAATTTGGATACATAGTCCTCCTTCGGCAAATATTTGAAAATTGGACGCCCCTAAAATATATTTTAAGAAATGCCCACCAAATTTTTTGTTTATAAATCAGATTCCCTTGAATCTATTTGAAGTGGTACCAAACCTTTTTTTGAAATTCGTAATGCCCTAGAAGCTATATAGAATGTTCTACGCCCGATTCGAAATTTAGATACCGCTCGGAGCTATTTGAAGTGGTCTTCCACCAACAAATTATTTAAATTGGATGCCCTTAAAATTTGTTTTGCGTTTTTTCCTTTATCATGCCCAGGCTACATTAGGTTTAGAGCTGTTAGTTTTGGGGAGTATAATAATATTGCCCAACAATATCCCCCGTTATATAAGGGTGCTCCAAAAAGCAATACCAGCCGGGTGAAAAATTTACCTCGGGCCGCCTCTGGCGGGCACAGGAAAAAACATATATTCCATTCACGGTAGGAATTACTCTCTGAAAGGTCCTTTTTCCTACCAATATCTTACTATATAATAGATCTCTGGTAAGGAAAAAGGCCTTTCAGAGAACAATTCCTACCGTGAACAGACTTTACTAACCCATGTTCCAAGTAGCAGGCGTCGAGGGAGGAAATTCTAAGAAATGTGCATCCATGTGAGAACAAATAATGGTAATTGAGGGAGGGAAATAAAATAACCAATTAGCTGAAACAACCATCAATAAGTGTTTTGTTTTACACCGGCAATACAAATAAAAATATATTCCACAGCGGCGTTTAGGCGTTCCATCTGATATATTTCACTAATGCTCGCATTTGCTCGGCTGCTACGCCGAAACGATTAATTTGAGGAAAATATGCATCCAACATAATTTGTAGCAAATTGAATGCTGTTTTAATTTGATACGAACCCTTTTTTGCCGTATGATCTACCCGACGTGAAATATTTTGAAAATATCTTTTTTGGGCGCCATGGCTGTGATTGGATTTTGCATTTTTTTTTATAAAATTTCGTTCAGGGCATTGAAATGTACAAATTCCCAAAGTTTCCGCGCTTAATGGGACCAAACCTGTCTGTTCACGCCCTGTCCGCTGGACTACACTTCCTGTTAACAGAAGAGCAGTCGCACTTCTTCCCAACCTTCCTCATTGCTCGTCAGACCAGCGAACAAACCTAACAGTTAACTTCAGAAATTGGTCTGCCCCCCCTCCCTAAACCCCTTACCCTCTCTTTCTCAACAAGTTTTCTGTGAGAGCCCGGGAAAATCTATACGGAGGCTACACTCGTTGCTGATTAGCAACATAATAGGCCTACTTTGGAGGTACCAGACATCGCGTCAATTACAACTTCCAACATGCATCATACTGTAGCCCCATGACTTCTTTGGTGCTGACTGACAGCTCACAGCTGAAAGCTGACGGTTTTGAAAAGCTACCAGACCAAATTATGTATCCCTTCGCCGAACCAGATGTTCTGCAAAAACATGTGTTTAGCAGCTGTCACTTTTGACAGTCAACATTTAGGTATATATCTAAATGTTGACTGTCAGAAGTCAGCTGTGAGCTGTCAGTCAGCACCAAAGAAGCCACGAGGCTACTGTATATACCTAAATGTTGACTGTCAGAAGTCAGCTGTGAGCTGTCAGTCAGCACCAAAGAAGCCACGAGGCTACTGTATATACCTAAATGTTGACTGTCAGAAGTCAGCTGAGCTGTCAGTCAGCACCAAAGAAGCCACGGGGCTACTGTACTGTTCTCAAATCGCACCACGGCCACAGAGGAAAGGGTCCGTGCGCTCTTTAGTAGCAATACGCCAGCGCAAACTCGGTAACTTAGGAGCGCTTCCTGAGTGTGAAGGGGCTCTAAAAGACGTATTATTATTATTATTATTATTAGCACCGCGTCTTACTACCCGTTCGGGTTATACGCACTTACGCTAATGTGTAATGGTAGGGTGATGGTGAGATGAAATGGAGGACCTACAGTTTAACGTGGAATCCGAACCACGGTGGAGGCCTGGCATTCCTCACATTCACAAGATGCCTTGTCAGAGGTGAAGGAAGGGTTTGGTAATCAGATAAATCTGTGCCGGGACCGAGGCTAAAAGACGTAATAAGTGGGCTAAGCTTGCACAGTCTCTGATTTACAAGGAGGTTAGGCATGCACACTAGGTGTACTAAGTGGGCTAGGCACGTGGGTTCGGGGAGCTCTTTGAGGGCCGTATGTGGGAACTTGTCTGATTGGGTACCAAGTGAACCCTAGCGCGAGTTTGCTTGCGTCATCATAGGCTAGGTAGACTGATAACCACACATTCGGTATACTAAGCATTCACTAACGTCCCTACGATTGCTGGGGTGGCAGGGTGGGGGGGCTCAACTGAGATGGGGTCCGCATGTCTTGACATAGTAAATTTCTAGACCTTGGATGACTTTTGACGCTTCTGTGAAGTAGGCTTATTTTTTTACGGGTGGTACTTTTTGTATTTCTTACTTTGTCATTATGTATAGTAACAACAGAGCAGGAACTTGGGTAGAGAAAAAAATTCTACTTTTTTTCCAGTTAATTAAAGACGATAGGTAGGCCTCCCGCCTCTTCTTTATTTTTAATTGTACAGGTAATGGTACTATCCAGTGATGGGGACCGAACCTTATTTGTGTAATAGAGGCGTTTAGTAAAAAAAATATGTTTGGAACGTCTTGGCTCCCAAGCCAAAGGGGGAATCGCAAGCCCTTCTCCGGACATTTTCAGAAATTTGGATGCTCTTAGAAGCTTCATGGAGTGGTCCTCACTTGGAAAAATTTACGAAAATTATACTCCTCTGAAAGTTATTTAAAGTGATTCTCAACCATTATTATTTTTTAATTCGGAGTCTTCTAGTAGCTATTTAAAATTATCTTCTTCTGACAATTTTTTGAAAATTAGATGTCTTTATATTTATAAGCTTTGTAGAGTGGTTCTTTCGTGGCAAATGTTTTAAAAATTTGATGCATCTTGAAGCTATTTAGAGTTTTTTTAAATCGTGGTTAGGGTTTAGTGCGCGCAACCAAAGTAACGTTCCAAAACGAAAAATAAGTACTTTTAATTATGTTTAAAATATTGTTTAAAGTTGGATAAAAATAAATTATTAAAAAAATGAAATAGTATGAGAAAACTTAAGTTAACGTTATTTTAAATGTAATATATAACAGGTAATTAAATATCTTTACATTTATAACAAAACTGTGATCTTTTACAAGTGTTGGCAACCCAAAACCTAAACATATGATTTTCGAACTGTCATCCAGGTAAAAACCTATCGTGAACGGAATAGATCAACCCTGTCAAGGCTAATATTGTGGAACGCAACTTAATGGACCTTTAAACTAGGGCTGATTAAATACTTATTTTTCTCACAAACCATGCATACAACACAACCAAATATATTATCACAACAATGTTTTAACGTAGGTTTAAACTAAGAAACGATCTTATTCAAACCACAACTAGAAAGCTTGTTAATTAATGTCCAACTTTTTAATTTTACTAGGGTGGTTATGGCAAAAATAAACTTTGAACTGTGACTGAAAAACCGCCTCGTGTTCAAATTAGACTTACAATTCAATTGTGAAATTTTATCAAGATCTTATCTGTGTCAAAAGTGTCAAGTATTAACCTCTGACCTTACTATTCTAATAGTGGTTTTATTTAAGGCAATCACAAATAGGCCTGAAAAATGTGAACTGCAAAATTAGGGCATTTAATTTTTATATTAAATTCATTATAAGTTTATGTATTCATTACTTAAAACTACCAAACTGATGGTAACAGTTTTTTTTCGTTCTTATACACGGGTTTTGAATTTACAAGGAAAATATGGGGGAGGGGGCTTAAGATAGTCCAGCCCCCAAAATAAAAACAAGGGGGAGCCTCAAACCCCTAGCTGGGCATGCGCAGTTTAGCTGTATTAAGGGGGCAAACTTGCACAATCTAGAAGTAATAAGGGTAAGCACGCAAAATAAAAATAAAATATTTGAGCTTTTATTGTGGCAAGCAGTGACGGGACCCGGGCTTAGTGTCATGTGCTAGCATTTATATGATAGTTTTAAAATAAACTATATCAACTCTCAAGTAGCTTATTCATAAGTCAAGACATGTAGGGATGAGAAAATATACCCGCATTTACGTGCAGAGAGAGAAACTAAACCATTCAGGAATAAATAAAACCACCAATACGCCCGGCAGGGATTCGAGTCCTGGACTTCCCGTCACCGGAAAACCAAATAAGACTAGACTTGACGCCATTGTACGCGTGCTCAACGGTGCGGCTATTTTTTATTTAGTACCGCGTCTTACTACCCGTTCGGGTTATACGCTTTAAGTACTAATTACGCTAATGGATTAGGAATTGGGAAGGTTGAATTAGAGGAAGTGAACCCGCATTTGCGTGAAGGGAGAGTGGAAAACCATTTAGGAAAAACCACCCCCAGTTCACCCGACCGAGATTCGAACCTCGATCCCCCCGTCCTCAGCAGTCGAGCTCAACATGACAAGCGCGTTAGCCAACTACGCCACCGAGGCGGGTGGTGCGGCCATTAATCTAGGTCAGTTAAAATACCTCCTGAATTTATTCTGTTTTTAGAAAGTGTACATTAAATTAAAATAGAGAGCCCTATAGCTATGGAATCGAATCGTAATGCTCGGGCAGGTATGAAAACGCATCAACCGTGCACCACACCCACTTTTTAAACTCAAAATGATGTTTTTGTTTTTAAAGTAAAGTAAAAGTGATCTATATTAAAGTTTATCTATTTACTTTCCTTGAGAAAGGTAATACCTTGGAACCTTTCAACTTTTGATAAGTAGATTAGTATTATTTATTAATTTAATGATTGGCTGTTGTGAACAATTCATGTGTGAAGTTTATATTAGAATGTTCATAGCATGTCCACGCAAATGGTTCAGGGAAATTTCATTCGTTCCTCACGGTTTTACTCAGAATACTTTGTACGAACTTTCTAAACACTGCTATTTATAAGTAAACAAATCGTCTGCACTGATGGGCATGTGGGTTGCCAGTAACTGTAGGCTAAGGTCGGTGCTCGAATCCCGTTCAGGTGCACATAGCTGATTTTTTTTTCTTAAATGGTTTTCCACTCTCCCTCCCATTCAAATGCGGGCATACTTCTTTTAAATTCTACTTTCCTCATCTTTTCCTGTTAGTGTAAATATACAGATAGCCTGGATTTTTATTTTAAGTTTAATAATTTACTGAAGGTGACCTGGCGGTCTAGGGGTAAGGTGTCAGACTTCTGTGCTGGCGGCCGGGGTTCAATCCTCGGTCCCGGCACAGATTTATCTGATTACCAAACCCTTCCTTCACCTCTGACAAGACATCTTGTGAATGTGGGGAATGCCAGGCCTCCACCGTGGTTCGGATTCCACGTTAAACTGTAGGTCCTCCATTTCATCTCACAATCACCCTACCATTACACATTAGCGTAAGTGCGTATAACCCGAACGGGTAGTAAGACGCGGTGCTAATAATAATAATAATAATAATAATAATAATAATAATAATAATAATTTAATTCCATACAACATCTGAGAATATCCAACTTTACAAAATTTTCTTGAAGAAGCCCATTTTAAATATCTTCCGAGTACATTAAATTAAAAAAAAATCAAGGTGAAAATCACTCCATATAGCTTCTAGAGATATCCATTTTTCAAAAATTTGCCGGGAGAAGACCACTTCTAATAGCTTAAATATAATAGGCATACATTTTTTCAAGAGATTCCAGACAAAGGCCACCCTAAATAGCTTATAGGGGCATTCAAATTTCAAAAAAAATCTTGAGGGGGACCACTCCAAATAGATTATAGAGAGGTATAATTTAAAAAATCATTCGTACTAGGGGCACCCCAAGTATCTTCTGGGGGTATCCTATTTTCAAACATTCTTCTATGGTCTCCAGACCCCCTTTTAACTTTGGAGTCATATCCCCTTCAAAACACCTTTTTATTTTGAGAAGCTAATTTACACCCCCAGATATAATATTTCGCCGCTAGTGAAGTCGATAATTGCTTATTATTCGTATGCTGGGAGATGATTGTCTCTCAAGAGCCTAAATGGATCCTAAAGGCCTTATTTTTTAAATGAAAACTTGAATACGGCCCTAAGAGTCTCGCCTCGGGGTTAGACTCTCTCCCAATGTACGGAAAACTAGTAGTTCTGGTCGGATGGGGAATTGTGTGACGTCCTAATCTCGGTTGTATGTATACACATGGCCCCTATACTTGGTTGACCTCTCTAACCACCCAACCACCCACAGAGAAATCACCACAGGTAGCAGAGATGTGGGGGACCCGCTTTTTGACCGCATGTGATAGATAACCAGTGGCTCATTTTGTATTTAATGCTTCGAGGTGACCTCGCTGACAATGACGCGTTTTAGAGCCAGGTCGAGGGGCAAAAATTTACAAATAAAAATTGTAATATAAATTTTTTGGGCGATCACAATATTTTGTCTCCAAGGTGTCGAGAGAAAGTATTATTATTATTATTATTATTATTATTATTATTAGCACCGCGTCTTACTACCCGTTCGGGTTATACGCACTTACGCTAATGTGTAATGGTAGGGTGATTGTGAGATGAAATGGAGGACCTACAGTTTAACGTGGAATCCGAACCACGGTGGAGGCCTGGCATTCCCCACATTCACAAGATGTCTTGTCAGAGGTGAAGGAAAGGTTTGGTAATCAGATAAATCTGTGCCGGGACCGAGGATTAAACCCCGGCCGCCTGCATAGAAGTCTGACACCTTACCCCTGGACCACCAGGTCACCCAGGGAAAGTAAAAAAGGGATTTGAATGTACAAATAATTATTGTGTAGGTGTATTTTTTTTAACAATCTGGGATATTTTTATTAGCTATGAATATATCAGTAAAATGTTTTTCATCGAAACAAACCTGTTTTGGTGGTCGCATGGTCCAAGACAGACGTGTCTGAGGGGCCACACCTAAAAGAAATATCCATATTATGTCATTATCTTAACAATATTTGGGGATTTATCCTTGTCGAAGGAGTACGTACACATTTGTTATACACCAACCTCATATGGTAGAATTCTCCAAATTATACAAAAATCCCCAAATATAATATTTCATAACGTATCATTTCCTCGACGTTTATAAAATAATAGGGTCGCATTACATGATGGTTCATCTTAAGGTCTATGGCCTGCGGGCCTCGGTCCAAGGCGTCAATTCCGTACTACTAGACTGGACTGCTTATGTCGGGTATACAGCTAACACACTAGCGTAGTACTTATGCGTACTACGATTGTACGTGTACTAAGATGCTGTGCTAAAATAAACTACTTCTCTATAACATTTTCTTTTAAAATAAAAATAAAATATATATAGTTTTGGAGATGGAGAAATCACTTTTCACTTTACGGAACTTGTGCCTCTCATGAATTTTCCTAGAGATTTGGGTGGGGCCAAAAGGATCCGTTGGTTCGTCTGTGTCCCAAGGGCCCGTATCTTGTGTGCGGCCTTGTGCGTGTATTGTGCGTGTGACACGTCACCACCACCACCTGTCCTATGCGTACCACCGCGGGAAGGTCCTTCACCTTGACACTCAACAATTGAGGGCAAGGTACCCAATACAGCTTTATATCTGTATTCTAACTTTCTAAACACACAGATAACAAGATGTTTCAAAAAGTCCGAACCGGTACACCTCAGTTTAGCCGGTATTGTGTCCCATGTCCGAAACAGTATCAGCAACATTTCACGGTCCCAGTGTTGTGTCTGTCCTAGAGTTAAGTCTTGTGCTGAAATAATCATTCAGTTCAGAAATTGTACGTTAAATAGCTCAAATAAAATAAACAATCAGAACACTACCCACAAATAAACCTAACCTACACCATGATTTTGGTAGGACGCCCGTTCTGGAAGGCCTTATTTGGTATAATAATGCTACTGTATGGCAGTATTTAGGTAGGATATAAGGCCTTCCAGAACGGCAGTGGGAGCTTCATTCTGGAAGACATCTTATCCTGCCAAAATACTGCCTTGCAGTAGCATTATTATACGAAATAAGGACATCTAGACAAAATAAGGACATCTAGAACAGGATTCTGGTCAAAATAAGGTTAAAGGTCAGTACTTCTAATTCTACACACTCAACCCTAGCACTTAGATAATTATTACACATTGATAATAAATTTACAAACAAACTTCACCTAGGACAGCATTCCTAATTTCACACAATCAACCTAAACACCTAGTTAACTACTCATTGATAACAGGAATTAACAAACTAACTTGGCCTAGGACAAAACCAATAATGTTACGCACCCATTTCTAGCACCTTGATGTTTAATGATCGGATAACAGGCTGAACCAGTCTATTTTCCTCAACACCATCCATGATCGAGCAAAGGACACCGGCAACCTGCTGGGACGGATAACAGACTCAACCAGTCTATTTTCCTCAACACCATCCATGATCGAGCAAAGGACACCTGCAACCTGCTGGGACGGATAACAGCCTGAACCAGTCTATTGTCCTCAACACCATGATCGAGAAAAGGACACCTGCAACCCGCCTCCTTCAATAATTTGCTGGGACGGACTAATAAATATTTAACCCTAACTTTCAAAACAACTTATGTTTAATACCGACTAAAAGCTTAATTTTATGTGGTTAAAAAAAGGCTATCCTTGTATTGGAAAGGATTTAATCTAAAAAATAAAGTTGCTAGATCTATTTCGACGTATTTATACGCCGAGCCTTGTGTTTTGAAACGGCCACTTTTTGAAATGGGTTGTCGATTTTGACAGTTTTACAGTAATATACATGTATGAAAATATTATTTCATCTTTAGCTGTGTTACGCTTGTTCTATGGTATCTAAATGGTTCAGCGTAAGGCGATTTGGGATCTAAACAAGATTTTTTTTTTCATTAATGAGTCTAATTTATTGTTTTTAATCTGCACGAACGTTTTCAAGATTCAAACCAATTAAACGCCAGATAAAAGCAATTAGCTATGCTAAACTTCACAGATGTGTGGATGCTATTTATTACTTTTTACCTTATGGTCATTCGGATTTTGGTTTGGTTGTTTTGTAAACTACCGCTCAGAGAAGAGGATAAAGGATGGAGGGAAGTGTTTCCAAACAAGATATAACGGGTTTTGCAAGCCCTCCTCTCTCGCGTTGGCAAACCGAGACCTTAGTGTATTTCTTACCTTGGATGCGCCGGAGCAACAGGTCATGGAAGAGTAACCATTTTATTCTCCCCTTCACCTGCCCGCTCCGGCTACAATGGTCGCCATTGATGATAACTATAATAACAGGTCGGAGAAGACGAGACGTACATTCTCACCTTCAGTCGCTGTCGCCATAGAAACAACCGTATCTGCTAGTCTCGTACCGAGCGGAGTATAGTCTAATAGTCGTCTCTCTCCTAGTCTGTAGTCAACAAGCAAAGAGGTGACCTGGTGGTCTAGGGGTAAGGTGTCAGACTTCTGTGCTGGCGGCCGGGGTTCAATCCTCGGTCCTGGCACAGATTTATCTGATTACCAAACCCTTCCTTCACCTCTGACAAGACATCTTGTGAATGTGGGGAATGCCAGGCCTCCACCGTGGTTCGGATCCCACGTTAAACTGTAGGTCCTCCATTTCATCTCACAATCACCCTACCATTACACATTAGCGTAAGTGCGTATAACCCGAACGGGTAGTAAGACGTGGTGCTAATAATAATAATAATAATAATAATAATAATAATAATAATAATAATAATTATAACAAGCAAAGTTACCCGCTTCCGTGGCCGCACGGTCTAAGGTGCTACTCTCGCAAGATACTAGGCTGCCGATGACCGGGGGAGGTCGTGTGGTCCATTCTCGGTCGGGTGTACTGAGGGTGGTTTTCTCAAAACAGTTTCCCCCCCACACTCTCCCCGCAAATTCGGGTACACTTTTTATAAATCGAACATTCCTCGTCCTTAATCCATTAATTAGCGTAATTGATAAATAATCGTATAACCCGAATGACGAGTAGTAAGACGCGGTGGTAAAACAAACCGAGCACAGTTGCTGTGTATTACTACACACGACTACAGTAGCCCCACGGCTTCTTTGGTGCTGACTGACAGCTCACAGCTGTCACTTCTGACAGTCAACATTTGGCTATATACCTAAATTTTGACTGTCAGGAGTGACAGTCGCTAAACACATGTTTTTGCAGATCATATGGTTCGGAGTAGGGATACATAATTTGGTCTGGTAACTTTACAAAGCTATCAGCTGTCAGTCAGCACCAAAGAAGCCGTGGGGCTACTGTAGATTACACTTACCCCCACATTGCAAATAAAACGTTGATCTCAGCACAATAAATAAATATATTATTCACGTGTTCCACTTGGAACACTGAGGTAAACGCATGTTAAAGTTTACTTCAAGTAAATTATAACGAACAATGTGGAGCCAGAACAATACACGTTTTAGGTAAAGCAAAACATACAAAACGTAAACACGACTGTCTGGCGGTTCACCTATACAGGAAGTTACTATACAAGAGTACAAGCACAAATCCCCCCCCCCCTTATTTGATCTCTCTTGTCACCTAAGCAAGCGCGGGGGCCATGCGCGGTCGCTCCGTCTGCACACCCCTGAGGACGCCCTTGACTAAAACAACATTAGTATGTAACTCTGGGGAAAACTAATTGAGAATTTCATTTAGACAAATATTTTATTTTACAACAAATTTAATAATACTAATAATAATATTTAGCACCGCGTCTTACTACCCGTTCGGGTTATACGCTTTAAGTACTAATTACGCTAATGGATTAGGAATTGGGAAGGTTGAATTAGAGGAAGTGAACCCGCATTTGCGCGGAGGAAGAGTGGAAAACCATGTAGGAAAAACCACCCCCAGTTCACCCGACCGAGATTCGAACCTCGATCTCCCCGTCCTCAGCAGTCGAGCTCAACACGACAAGCGCGTTAGCCAACTACGCCACCGAGGCGGGTTACAACAAATTTAGTTTTCTTTTTTATTTGTTCAACTTTGATAAATAGTTTTCACATGTTTTTGGAAATGTGTTTTGATATAGTTTTTTTACCTGAATCTTTCTACAACTGCTCTATAGTATTTAAAACACACACACTGGTGGGTGCGTGGACAAAGGCGTCAGTCTCGTCTTTTCTAGTTTGTTGGTCACGGATACGCTAATCCCGGCCAAGTGTACTGAAGTACTCTATTTGTTCGAAAATATCTCCCCCTCACTCTCCTACCATGTAAATTCGGGTACACTTATTTTAAATGGTATCTTCCTCATCCCTACGCCATTAGTGTAAATATGAGAGTTACCCAGACTGGCAGTGAGAAGTTCCTGTGATATCTCTCGAGAATTGGCAACCCCGCGGCAAATACTAATTCCGCTAACCACGACGAACCCATCTTCGTGTTTGTGCACTCCGGGACCTTCATCATAATTATATCCTGGTCTTCATAACAGTTCCAGGCTGGCCAACTACATTATGAACACATTACAGAGGACCTTTTTTATTTATTCAAGTCAAACATATTTTTTTCGCGGTCAATAATGATAACGTAACATTTCACTCTATCTTGAGTGTTTTTTTATTACCGTGGCTTTATTACCCGTCCTGATTATACGCGTGTGCACTAATTACGCTAATGTGTTAGGAATAAGGAAGGTTTAATTTAGAGGAAGTGTACCCGAGCTTGCATGAACGGAGAGGGGTAAACTATGTAGGAAAACCACTCTCGGCACACCCGACAGGGATCCGAACCCCGATATCCCCATCGTGAGAGTGACGTCCTAGAGTCAACCGCCGAAATGGGTAGTGTTGGTATTATTTTATAGGAGATACCATCTGTCAAATAAGACAGCAGCTACAGATCACATGACTATATTCCGTTCACGATAGGTTTTTACCTGGATGAGAGTTCGAAAATCAAATGTTTAGGTTTTGGGTTGCCAACACTTGTAAAAGATCACAGTTTTGTTATAAAGATCTTTAATTACCTGTTATATATTACATTTAAAATAACGTAAACTTAAGTTTTCTCATACCATTTCATTTTTTTAAATAATTTCTTTTTGTCCAACTCAAAGCAATATTTTAAACATAATTAAAAGTACTTATTTTTCGTTTTGGAACGTTACTGATTATGTTTAATATAGTGCACACATCAATACCTTTTAATACAGGCATCGTATTTACTTGGAAAAGAGAAAATTGTTGTCATTTTTTTACATACAATACATGATTTTATGATTATTTTATCTTATTTTGAAATATTTAACTGAATAAAGTATTTTCATCGACTGCGTGTTCGCATCATTGTAAAAAACTTGTTTACCGTTATGTTCAATCATATGGTTTGAAATTCGTCAGTCGCCATTTTGAGGCTATGTTCGTTAGAACATTTAAGAAAAAAACAAAACATTGTAGACATGAGATAGTGTGAAGTGTCTTTATTTTATATGGGCCTTTGTTATTTATCTTGGTCGACAATGCAACATTCAAGTACGACAATTTTGTTCATTATCATAATGTCACGTCTTACTTAAAAGTATTAATACAGTAGCTCCACGGCTTCTTTGGTGCTGACTGACAGCTCATAGCTGATTTCTGACAGTCAAAATTTAGGTATATACCTAAATTTTGACTGCCAAACGTGACAGCTGCTAAACACATGTTTTTGCAGATCATCTGGTTCGGCGTAGGGATACATAATTTGGTCTGTTAACTATTTAAAGCCATCAGCACTCAGCTGTGAGCTGTCAGTCAGCACCAAAGAATTAACAAAGTTTTAACTAAAATAAAGTGTTTATTGGATTGTTGAGTCGTAAGATTATGTAATTATTACGCGAATAGGTTATGGATGGGAGAGGTTGAATTTAGAGTAAATGCACCCGCATTTACGTTGGGAGAGTGAATAGGAAACCTATTAAGAAAAACCACCTCCATTAGATCCGACCAGGAATGAACTCCGATCTCCCAGTCATCAGCAGGTAAGACAAAATATCAGTTAAATTTATGATATTAACTCAACGCTATAGTGAAGGGTGGTGCTATTTTTTTAATATATATTTGACCTCGAGGAAATGTTTTCAATTTCACCATTTTGGTGTTCAAGTACGTATATAAGAATACTTAGTTATGCTGTGTATTGATCAAGCAACAAAGTTGGGCAGATCTAAGACAAGCTATTGATAAAGGAAATAGGAAATATTAGTGGAGTCTGGGGAGAGTGATGGAAGGGATAGAGTCCTTGAGATTAGGAAAAAACAGAACTTTTCAGCTTGAAACAATTAGAATAGTAGTTCCAAGTACACGCTACAAATTAGTTGGCAAAGAAAGAAGAATGAGAGGGTGGAATTAGATAAGAAGGGTTGAATTGGGGAGAGGACAGCAAACCTGAATATAAATACTGCATACACTGATTTTTGTCGTAAAAGTGATATCTCCCTAGCCACCCATAAACAAATGTGAATAATTTCCTCAAATTTACAGCACTAACGATGAAAATCGAGCACTAACCAGCACTAACGTAGCACAAACGATGGGCGTTTTCAAAAACTGGGTGGCAAAAATTCTGGTGGCCAGGGCGACACACATACAAGCTCGCTGCTAGTTCTCAAATAGTTTAAAATATTCTCCTGTGAACCTATCAAAAAATTACTCCATTTGTTAGAAAAAGCCTAAATCTAGAGCCCTTTTTCATCAAGCCTAGTCTCATAGTTCTGTAAATATAACTAACAAGTTGTTGAAAATGGTCATATTTCGCTTTTTTTTATATTAATAAAACTCAAACTATAGAATTGTTAAGGAAAAAGAGCCCTGTTGGAATCTTTCGACTCTGTTTCGGTGTAAATCATATTTTAAAATAGTGAATTGTAGAATGAAATATTGGGTTCGAGCTGAACGTCGGCCGTCAGCGCGGCAATTTCTCGCTCGAGGTGACCTCTATGGCGGTCCAATTATAGCTAGACGAACAAATGAGTGGTAATTGTGTGGATCATTAACTTTCAGACAGCAGAGCTAGTCTTAATCTCTGAAGGGTGCTCTGTAATTACCTTGGCTGTGTTTTGTACGTTGGAGGTCAGAGAAAGAAACCTCGAGTGTTCATTTATACAGGTCATAGCTTGAGCGTATAAGGCATTCACGAGCTAAGTTTACCTGGATGAGAGCTCGAAATGTTACTAGAAGTAATCCCTAATATATCACTACGCCAACAGCTGACATCTATCACTTTGGATGACTAATGAAAACAGATGGTAATATATTAATGTGATAGTTAACCACTATTCACACCATTTTCACAAAAACTTCTAACGAACATAACTTCAAAATGGCGACTGACGAATTTAAACCATATTATGATTGAACATAACGGTAAACAAGTTTTGTACAATGATGCAGACACGCAGTTGATGAAAATACTTTATTCAGTTAAATATTTCAAAATACGATAAAATAATCATAAAATCATGTATTGTATGTAAAAAAATGACAACAATTTTCTCTTTTCCAAGTAAATACGATGCCTGTATTAAAAGGTATTGATTTGTGCACTATATTACACAAAATCAGTAATGTTCCAAAACGAAAAATAAGTACTTTTAATTATGTTTAAAATATTGTTTCGAGTTGGACAAAAATAAATTATTTAAAAAAATGAAATAGTATGAGAAAACTTAAGTTTACGTTATTTTAAATGTAATATTTAACAGATCTTTAAATTTATAACAAAACAGTGATCTTTTACAAGTGTTGGCAACCCAAAACCTAAACATATGATTTTCGAACTGTCACCCAGGTAAAAACCTATCGTGAACGGAATATATATCATTGTCAGCAACAGTAGAGGGTTGAAAAGAACACAAACATTGCTAAGCCTCTTCTCAGCTGCTCACACAAAATAACTGTTTTGAAGGGCTCATCATTTTTCAAAAAAAGTTTTCAATTGTAAGTTTTAGGGTACATTTAATACAACTGAAGGTAGATATTTCAGTTTTCTAGTCATGAGACTTGTCTTGAAATTTTAACTTATTCATTCGTCTCTCTGGCGTAATATAGGGCCTATAATAATTTCATTTGACATGCTTAAGACCTTTTATTTAAATCATTTGATATCTGAGCTGGTTGTAGCAAGGAACATAACCCCTTGTTACCCTCACTAAGCATCCACGCCCGAATGCCTCTTCCAAATTATTCCTAGTTGTGTACAAATATAATATGTGTTATATTTTTAGTTGGTAGATATAGTAAGATTTTGGTAAGAAGAAACTTTCAAACTATACAATTTATCTTAATTTTTTTTTTTGTGGTCAACATTATTAACAGTATATTTTATAATTACATTTCGATACTATCCATGAAAAGTGACGTTACATTATACAGATCACATGACTACGGGTGAGTACTTAAAAAAGCTAATTTCTATCTAAATCGGACTGTACACCCCATTCCGTTGGAATTCACCGATCTGAAATTTTCATCTCAACTTTGACCGCGTGACCACGGTGTCATCCAGGTAATCATCGGTGCTGCGATACGGGACTTCCTCTCAGGATGTACCGCAACGTATATTCCATTCACCGTAGGAATTGACTTCTGAAAGGCCTTTTTCCCTACCATAAATCTAATATATAGTAGGATATTGGTAAGAAAAAAGACCTTTCAGAGAGTAATTCCTACCGTGAATGGAATATATGTCAGAGTGTGAACAGTAGGGGGCGTGGTGCCGGTCACATGTGGCCAGTTTAGTGTTCCACCGGGTCACGACATCCACTTCCGTCATCTAACAGCGGACCAATCGACTGACGAGCACCCCACGCGTAATTGTGGTTCTTGGACTAGAAGATAATGATGTTTCAAACACACCGGCGACGTTTTTATACTTATTCAGTAGGTAAACTTGTTTTAAAATAGCTATGGCAACTATCGTTAAATAACCAGCGTAGTATAAATACTTCGAAATATTCGACACCCATTTGCACTCTAAATGTTTTCATTCTTGTTTTGTGAATAATTAAATGTGGTAAACAAAAATAGAGTTCCTTTCTGAAAAGAGTTCATGTGTGTAAAAATTAAGTTAATGTATATTTCGGGATAATCTGACATATTTTTTAAACGATAAACATTTCTGTAAAACACATTTACTGTAGGGCCTAGTTAAAATCACTTCTTTCGAATGTTTTCCTTTCTTTAAAAAATATATTTTAGTTTACTTTTTTTTTAAGAAAATAGGTGACCTGGCGGTCTAGGGGGTAAGGTGTCGGACTTCTGTGCTGACGGCCGGGGTTAAATCCTCGGTCCTGGCAAAGATTTATATGATTACCAAATCCTTCCTTCACCTCTGACAAGACATCTTGTGAATGTGTGGAATGCCAGGCCTCCACCGTGGTTCGTATTCCACGTTAAACTGTAGGTCCTCCATTTCATCTCACAATCACCCTACCATTACACATTAGCGTAAGTGCGTATAACCCGAACGGGTAGTAAGACGCGGTGCTAAT
>CABEEJ010000824.1:193028-211242 GCA_901482245.1 Timema douglasi
CCCCCACCCCCCAGTTCACCCGAGTGAGATTCGAACCTCGATCTCCCCGTACTCGGCAGTCCAGGTCAACACGAAACTAGCGCGTTAGCTAACTACGCCACCGAGGCGGGTGAAGAGGTGTACCAAAGGATTCATCTGTCGTTTTCCCACCACCTCTCAATGCTAATGCTAATCCGTTTTTAGTAAACCTTTGAATTAATTTTTCTCTGAAAACCAAGAAAGGGCTGTTATTTATCACGTAAAGAAACTCCCTAAATATAATTCTTAACAACATTATTCAAGTCATTTTCGAAAAAAAATTATAACTTTTTATTTTAAGCTAGATTAAAAGTAACAACCACGCTTAAAAATAAGACCCCAATGCATCCAAGTTTGAACAACGTCCGTCAACCGTTTTAGCTGTAGCCCTAGGTACAGACTGTCAGTTGTTTTAATTGAAGGCCCGTACAAATCCATGATAATATCGAGGTAAGAAACTCCACGCTACAGTAAGTTCTTTACGAGAGAAAGACCCGCCTCGGTGGCGTAGTTGGCTAACGTGCTAGTCGTGTTGAGCTCGACTGCTGAGGACGGGGAGATCGAGGTTAGAATCTCGGTCGGGTGAACTGGGGGTGGTTTTCCCTAAACGGTTTTCCACTCTCCATCCACGCAAATACGGGTTCACTTCCTCTAATTAAACCTTCCCAATTCCCAATCCATTAGAGTAATTAGTACTTAAAGCGTATAACCCGAACGGGTAGTAAGACGCGGTGCTAAATATTTACGAGAGAAAGTAAACACTGATCTCTTTTCTTGCGCGCCCGCCGTTAAGGGTTGTCAAATAGGAATGTCTTGTCTTAGACTAATTGTAATAAATTAAATTTGATAATGTGGCCTATGAGTGGTATACGCCAGAACTGTTACCCAATCTAGAATTAGTCGAGTCTCATGGGGGGGATGTTCGAAGGAATTTTATCTCTGGTTGTGTTTTTGTTACAACCTTCAAAACCCGTTTATCGGAATTCAGCCGGGATGTGTGTTGTTCTGGAACTAGCTAAATATGTAAGAATCTCCCCACTCTCGACTTCTTGAGTCGTAAACACACGGAAAGATATTATAGAATCAGAAACAACTCAAGACACTAACAAGAACGTGGTGGCCGCAGTCGGTGAAAATATGGAAAGCCTGTAAATGTCAGTGAATCTAAAACTTACTGGAAAATCTGGGAAAACTACGAGGGAATTTTGTAGTTGGTTATTATGGAAAATTGTATATTTGTCCGTCAAGGGAAGAGAAATGTCTTTATTTTATTTTATTCTAGCAATATATTTAGCTAAGCCTATAGTTATTTATCTTTGAGTGCATTTCAAAGATAATTATAAAAACAATTGGGCTCAAACCAGGGAAATTAGGATTTTCGGATCAAGACCAAGTCAGTAATGTTTTTCTGCAGACTTTATAGCCATTCTGAAAATATATTCTTTAATAAAATGTATTTTATCAAGATAGTTATTAATGGCTTGAACCAGGGGATTGGTGTGAGGAAGAGTGGTTAGCGGAAGACATGTGCCGTCATTTGCGTGGAGAAATGAAGAGTAAACTAATTACATGTAAGAAAACTAAACCCCCAGAGTACACCGGACGGAAATTTGAACTTCTTAATCTCCCCGTCACTGGCAATCCAGTTTACTACGATCCATCCGCGCCTGTGAACAATCTAAATGTCGAGTTATCTAGTCTGGTTTGCTGGTGACGCGTAGGTCGGGGTTTCGTACTGAGGGTGAACTCTCATAAATGGTTCCCCGCTCTCACTTTACACACATTCGGGTACACTTACTCTAAATTCTATCTTCCTCATCCTTTTTACACTGGCGTTATAGCCCGGACGGGTTGTGAGACAAGGTGAACTTCCTAGCGGTTTCAAACTTAACAAACCATGTACATAGAAAGTATTCATTGAATGCCTCAATAGACCAACAGATGGAGGTCACTTGGCGAATGATAGCGACCTGCAAATGATGTCTCAAAGCTTTGATCTGATGAGCTGAATCTTTCACCGGGCAAGTTTTCGCGTTGTCTGCTAATGTGGAATCGGTGGTCGCGCTACTGCGGTTTGTCGCCAACCCTTTCTTCTGACCGGAGTTTTAACACGGTACAAGCTCATGTTAAGTTCATTAAACTACAGAAATGTTCACTTAGATTATTAATTATTATTATTATTATTATTATTACTAGCACCGCGTCTTACTACCCGTTTGGGTTATACGCACTTACGCTAATGTGTAATGGTAGGGTGATTGTGAGATGAAATGGAGGACCTACAATTTAACGTGGAATCCGAACCACAGTGGAGGCCTGGCATTCCCCACATTCACAAGATGTCTTGTCAGAGGTGAAGGAAGGGTTTGGTAATCAGATAAATCTGTGCCGGGACCGAGGATTGAACCCCGGCCGCCAGCATAGAAGTCTGACACCTTACCCCTAGACCACCAGGTCACCTTCACTTAGAAATTTCTTACAAAACTCAAAAGGCGTTCTCGCCCTTAAAATTTGTCGGTTTAGTTTTTCGCATCGGTGGGCACGCGGACAAAAGCGTCAAGCTAATCTAGTATTGTTTATACCGGTGACGGTTAGGTTAGGGTTTCAAATCCCGGCCGGGTGCGTTGTGGATGGGTTTTTTCCTAGTTGGTTTCCCACCTTTCCTCCACGCGAATGCGACTACATTTTTTCTAAACTATACTTTCTTCAGACCTTCTACATAATTTTTGAATATTCGAACTGGTTGTAATATGTAGAACAAACAAAATAAAACTTACTTTATTACACAACCAGATCGATTGTTACGTGGGATAAATGCCAAGCTCATCTAGTACTGATTTCCGGTAACGTAAAAGGTCGGGGGTTCGATTCCGATGCGGGTGTACTGAGGACGATTTTTCCTAAATAGTTGGTGATCTGGTGGTCTAGAGGTAAGGTGTCAGACTTCTATGCTGGCGGCCGGGGTTCAATCCTTGGTCCCGACACAGATTTATCTGATTACCAAACCCTTCCTTCACCTCTGACAAGACATCATGTGAATGTGGGGAATGCCAGGCCTCCACCGTGGTTCGGATTCCACGTTAAACTGTAGGTCCTCCATTTCATCTCACAATCACCCTACCATTACACATTAGCGTAAGTGCGTATAACCCGAACGGGTAGTAAGACGCGGTGCTAATAATAATTATAATAATCGTAAATAGTTTTCCACGCGGATACAGTCCTCCCTACTGAACTAGTGTTTTAAACGCGTACAGCCTGAACAGGTAGTGAAACGTAATGGGAATAAAAAGAAGATATCAACACACAACCCAACTCAATCGCGGGAACACTCTCTTGTTGTTCTTTAGTGCGGTCGATGGGAACGCGGCGGATCAAATTGATGCCATCGAGCCGTTTCCCCTTGGGCTCGTTTGTCGACCAAGGAAGGACCTCGCCGAGACTCGTACCACTGGTAGAACGGAAAGCCAACCGCCGTGAAGTCCTTGCTAAAAGCCGCTACAGATGGAGCGTAGCCGTGTCGGCATAGTTCCCACACTGGTTCTTCTCACGACACACACACTCGTACAGCGGCACTTCCTGTTCCCGAGACTGTCACAAACCTCGCCCTTTCTCCTCTGGAACCCTACTACACAGGAGGAATATAGAAGGGGGGAAAGAGCTATTCGTAAGAAGATTTATTAGAGATATAGGTCCCGGGTTCATTTCCCACTAAAACATTTATCATCAGTGGAATTGGGGCTTCAAGCTTTCACAATGAAGAGTTGACGGCCGCGAGACCGTATTCTGGGTCTCTTCTAGAGTTAAATTAATATACTAGTCGCGCGTTGTTAGAAACAGCCTGTTCAGAAAGTTGCGTTAAATACTGCAAAAGAAAAAAGTGTGTTACTGAGTACGATGACGATTAGAGTTCAAAATTATTATTAGCACCGCGTATTACTACCCGTTCGGGTTGTACGCACTTACGCTAATGTGTAATGGTAGGGTGATTGTGAGATGAAATGGAGGACCTACTGTTTAACGTGGAATCCGAACCACGGTGGAGGCCTGGCATTCCGCACATTCACAAGATGTCTTGTCAGAGGTGAAGGAAAGGTTTGGTAATCAGATAAATCTGTGCCGGGACCGAGGATCGAACCCCGGCCGCCAGCACAGAAGTCTGACACCTTACCCCCCTAGACCGCCAGGTCACCCTAGAGTTCAAAGAGTCTGGTGGGATTGGCGTTTCACTAGCCGTTCGCGTTGTACGCATATCTTTTAAATTCACGCTAATATGCTATAGGGATGGGCAAGAGGGAGTTTGGAGGAAATGTACCCACACTTGCGTTGAGGGAAAAGGGGGTAACCAACCACTTTGGAAAAAAGTCCTCATTACACCAGACTAGGACAAGAATCCCGACCTCCTTGATCGTCACTAGCTAGACCACATGTCCACGCACGGGCTGGCTATAGCTAGTCCACGGTAACTTTTTACTTTTTATTGCGGTTAGATCTACTTAAAACTATACTGTTTTCATCCGTCTTGCAAATACGTTTTCGCATTTCAGCGTTAGTTTACATCACATGGATGAATACAAAATGGTTTCAAAGCAAATGTTTAGCGGCTAGAAAGAAGTCAAATCTATGATAAAGTAAATAAACCCCCGCTAACCCTATTCAATGGTAGAAAACATCATTTTAGGGATATTAAACTTGTACTTTCTGAGCAAACTGCATGATTAAACTGATTATATCAGCACACTTCATATTATACATTGACTGAACTATAGAACAACCCTCCTCGGTGGCGTAGTTAGCTCACGCGCTAGTTTCGTTTTGATCTAGACTGCCGATAATGGGGAGATCAGTGCAGGTTGGGTGTAGACCTACTAAGGGTTATTTTTTCCTAGTTGGTTTTGTACTCTATCTAAGCGTAAATGCGACTACACTTATTCTAACTTAAACCTTCCTCATCCCAACACATCAGCCTAATTAGTAGTACAAATGCGTACAATCCGAACGTGTAGTAAGACGCGGTGCTAATAATAATAATAATAATAATAAGAATAATAATAATAATATTGAACGTTCCTAAATTTTGGTAGAAAATCGTTCTTTATTCAACTTGTGTGCCTTTTCTAAACTAAAATATAAAATAATCATACGACTTAAAAACAACCAGCTTAAGCTATGGCAACACATCTAAAGTTCGATCCAAACAGTCGCTTGAAATAGGACAGAACTTGTTTGAGAAGTGCAGCAATTCACACGCGCTCGCAATTATGTGTGCTTTGCAACGCGAGCTAAAAACAGCCGATTATCAACTTGTTTTATTTTCGAGTCTATATGTAGATCTTTCAGATTACTGTCAAGCTGGATGTTTTCACATTTTAGTGTCGTGTCGTGTCGTGACACATCCATTCACACACGCCTTACGTTATTGACGAGTTATTTAAAATATCCCCACTACAATAGAGGCAGCTGTTAGCTTGTGCACAGCGCATGCACACCGATTGATTCGCTTGATTTTGAAATATTATTACGTTTTTCGAACAGATACTATGGAGCAGAACCGAGTAAGCTGAATCCATTCCAACTAAAGCGGATGTCACCGAAATATTGTGATTGGTCTATAGTTCGTCATGTGATCACGTTTATTCTCTTGTTTTTAGTAACAGTAACACCACAGACCCGATCCTACGTATGTTCTTGTTGGCTGGCAGGACGAATCTGTCTGTAAACATTCAAGTTATAATTTCCATTGGAGGCCCATTATTTGAAAACTGGAAACTCATGTTGGCACAATGTCGTATATATATATATTCTTAGTCCGTTAACTTAATAACGAACCTGCTTCGATGGCCGCATGGCCTAAGGCGTCACTCTTGTGTCAATCTAGATTGCCGATGATAAAAAGATCGGGGTTCGAACCCCGGTCGGGTGCACTGAGGGTGGTTTTCCACGTAAATGTGGTCATATTAAAGTTTCTCACCAACAGGCAAACTCCGCAGAAGATTAGTCCGACTAATCACATCTCCCTGTGACGCATGCGCGGTGACCGTATGGTCGTCATCAGCGAGAAACAAGACGCCGGACGGGTCGCCTATCTGGCACCTAGCTGGGCGCGTCTTTGTGACGTGTGGGATGTCATCGACGTCGCCGTCGACCGCAGGGATATGTGGTCGACACCCGTCGCACGCTATTGCAACGATTTGATCGACACACTCGTCGTGGATGTATGCGACACGCTAACCGAATCGTCGGATGTCGTCGATCTCGAACAGCCTACGATGGAAACACATCAGAAACCTGGATCTTTTCAGTGCTACCTACTATACACGTCAGGTCGTCGGTTCGGACTATTACATGCTGGATTGTGAACTAAAAACAATTTTACTGACACATCTAAGGAACACCGTGGAAAAACGTATGAACGATTATATGTGTCATTCCTGTAAAAGTGTATAATAAATATATATATTTGTAATATCTTTGTTTTATTCACTGTCTACGCTAGAAACCTTTCTGAGCGCCGTGCACTGATAATCAATAATCGATAATCAATTAGAAATCATCAATAATCGATATATCTGGGGCGAGGATGTGAGTGTTTAGACCAGGCAAGAGAACTGGGGCTTGATAGCAAATCAACGGGCGGAAATATTATTCAGGGTCCGAGCGCCGTGCACTGATAATCATCAGTGTTTTGACCCGGGAGGTGTTTGTAGGGGAAGGTTCGAAAGGGGTAGAGGTGTTTTGAGCCATTAGCGGAAGAGGGAATGGTGACGTCATAAGTGTTTAAATCCGTTAGAGGAAGAGGGAAAAGTATTTTGACCCGTTATTGGAAGAGGGAAATGAGGGAAATAGCAAATCAACACGGCTTAGGGGGAGGGGGCGGGAAGTCTACGCTAGAAACCTTCTCAATCATCAATAATCGACAATTAGCAATCATCGATTAGCAATTAGCAATCAACATGTCTGGGGGGCTGAAGGTGTACCACGAGCCACCAGGTAAGGTGTCGAGGACAGGGTTTTAAACTCCAACGCCCCTAATCGACAATTAATTACCAAGTAGCAACATTCACGGATGTTTACAGGGGAAAACCAACAGGACACAGTTTGCGATAACAACTCATCACAATAATAGATCGATATGAGTGGGCTAAGGCCTACCCCCCCACTACTCGGGTCTCTCCACCTTGAGCAGCCAACATTGCCACATATTTCATACTTTACTAATTAGGATGCAAGGATGCAACTTATATTATTACTATAAGTTGAAAAACTCAGACCTTTCATTTACTATACGAAGGGGTTGTTTCTAAATAAAAGGGGGTTGAAAATAGGGCTTTCTCGAAACAGCTCGAAATATAAACACGAATCTTAGAATCAAAATGAGGTGCGACAACGTCCTCCTTCCCCCGTTAATTGTGTCCAGAAATATTATACTTTCTTCCCTTGCTTTTCTCTTAATATTTTCGGAACCTTTTGATTAAATATCAACGTGATTTCCTGGATATGTAAAAACCCGCTTCGGTGGCCCCGTGCTCTCATGATCTCACTCTCGCTATGGACTAGCTAAACTGCTGATGACGGGGAGCTCGTGGTCCGATCCCGGTCGGGTCTCCCACTCTCTCTCCACGCAAATTGGGGTACTCTTCCTTTTAATCCGACCTTCCTCGTGCGTAATCCCCATTAGCGTAATTAATTTTTACCCCAAACTGGTAGTAGGACGTGATGCTAAAAATATTTTTATTTTCTTAATCTTAAATACATTTTAGAAATCTAGATGTTATTCTTTATTGTTTTATATATAGTTATTTGATTATTTAATTCAAATAATTATATCTGTACACATTTAAAATATAATACATTTTGTTTTGATTACGCCCTTAGTATGCCTACGTAACTTTTCTCCTTGACTCTAAGGGCCAGTTTCATAGTCAAATTTAGTACGCCTCAAGTGCGGCGCTACACTAAGCTCATAACGACACCTACCTAAACCAGAATGGAATGGGCCACTTTCCTATGCGAGAACGGCCCATTCCATTCGAGTTTAGGTAGGTGTCGTCATGAGCTTAGGGTAGCGCCGCAATTGACTATGAAACTGGCCCTAAGTGTGCAAAGTTTTAGCTTTCTGTGTCATCTAGGGGCTCGCGGAGGGTGTGGGAAGACTATATTTAGCCCGCAGTTGTGCACATTGACACATCTGTCAAAAGTGCGAGCTTCAGAATACATCATATAACGGATAAGTGCGATAGTAGAGCTAAATTAAGATTCTGGAGTCGAAAGACCTAATAAGAAGTCACTAAAGGCTGCTAAATATACTTTAATGTATTCTAGTTCTAAATATAATTATCTATTTTAGTTGCTGAATTTTACTGTGGCACGGTTACCGTTTCATAAAATATAATGGCCGAGGTATCTTAAAAACATATTTTAGACTGTAGATTCGTTAAAAAAACAACACACACACAAAACTAGCCCTGTGACTTGGACAAGCAATAAAGTTGACGTAAGCTATTTTCCGGCTGGCTACGACGTGATCTAAATGAATAAAATGAAGTGTTTTTTTTTGTCTGTCATGAGCGTTGCCGGTCTATCGCACGCAGGGGTTTGAAATTTTACGTTTAAAGCCTCTGTGCACGAACCTTGAAACAAAAATGCTACCAATTTGATTACATTTTCTAAAATTAATCAAAAACCGGGTCAGAAGCAATAAATGAAGTGATTATTTTTCTGTTAGTTTTAGTCTTATTATTATTATTATTAACACCGCGTCTTACTACCCGTTCGGGTTATACGCACTTACACTAAGGGTTCGGCCAGACGGACAAGCGTGCGTGCGAGCGCGTAATTAGCAGACCCTAGTTCATTAGAGAAGATGTATCTGTCAAAGACACTTGGTACATTTCTGCTACTCAAAAATTCTTTCAACAATTTTTTTAATGTACTGAAGTGTTTTAAAATAAGATTAGCCGCACCAGTGGCGGAATGGCGCGTTGCACTCCATAGCTTTTGACTGGGAGATAAAGGTTCGAAGGCTCAGTGAACTGAAGGTGATTCTTAAAACTTATTTATTGTTGTGGTTTTTTCATACTCTCCAAACTAATGGTGATTATTATTTGTAAAGGCCTACTTTGATTATAATATTGAAGTATTGTAACATATCGGGCTTACATATATTTATGGTCTTACCAATTAAATTAGGCCATTAATAGCAAGTGTGTTAAATCTATCACTGATAGAAAAAAGTTAAATATCATGTCAAAATGAGAAGTTTCCCAGCACTCAATGAACTAACATACAATAATATTGCCTAGCGCCTGTAAACTAGACTGTACCGGGTCGAGCGCGCGCGCTTGAAAAATAGAAACAGTTCTATCTTTCAAGCGCGCGCGCTCGCTCGCTCGCTCGCTCCAGTGTGGCCACCTCCCATTAGAATCCATGTGTTCTATTTTATATTTTAGTCGCTCGCGCGCTCAGTCTGGCCGCCCCCTAACGTGTAATGGTAGGGTGATTGTGAGATGAAATGAAGGACCTACAGTTTAACGTGGAATCCGAACCACGGTGGAGGCCTGACATTCCCCACATTCACAAGATGTCTTGTCAGAGGTGAAGGAAGGGTTTGGTAATCTGATAAATCTGTGCCGGGACCGAGGATTGAACCCCGGCCGCCAGCACAGAAGTCCAACACCTTACCCCTAGACCGCCAGGTCACCTTTAGTCGTAGTAAAGCGTTCCCCGGACAACAACGGGTAATTCTGCTAGTATAGTATAATGCTATCAATATCATCATTGAGCCCTAAATAATGTTTGTATTGTCTAAACCTTCCTTCCTGCCAGGGTAACTTTTTTAACAGTCTTGGTACGTGTATGGTGTACCCCGGGCGACGTTCTGTGCCACCGGAGCGACACTGCCCGACCAATTTGTCGGAAACTATCGTGATCTCCTCTCCATGCCTCCATCTCTATCCAAATACAAAAAATATTGAAATCGCGTTAACATCATTATCAATTCATAAAAATATTGCTAGGAAAAAAAGAAGATTGTGGACAAAAAATTGGTTGTTTGAAATAGAAAAAAACAAATCACCCATACAATGTTGTTATAAGAGTTGGATTCATATGGTTTTCGTAACTTTTTAAGAATGAATCGTGAATGTTTCTATGAAATACTAAGTATGGTAACATAAACGCTTGCAAAATGGTGAATGACTGGCACCAGGTCGGTGGTCAGTGGTCTAACAGGGGGAGGGGGGGGGGGCTAGTTGGCTATCGGGTGGTTTGTACCGACCAACCGTCCAACTTGTTAATATATTTCTGGTTGGACAGCAAACATACAGACTATACAATGTATCGGCTCGTTGGCTTGCTAGCTCGACAAGTTGTCGAGTCTGTAGGGCCCTTAAAAGGTTGTTTTTCCGGCGGTTTAACTATAGTCGCCTGACAAATACTTGACATTGAAACCGGTTAACATTTCTAGTAAATTATCTTTTACCGTTGCTAAAACTACCAAATCTATTAACACGAATTGTTAAAAGAATTTGACGGCAGATAAAGGCCTAGATATCCTAGGAGCACCATGACACAAGTATACAATAATTCAACCAAATTAGGGACAACCCCTATTTGATGCTTGGAATCCTCTTTGTTAGACAAATACTTTTCTTTTGTGATATAATATGCTTTTTATTATTATTATAACCCGCCTCGGTGGCGTAGTTGGCTAACGCGCTTGTCGTGTTGAGCTCGACTGCTGAGGACGGGGAGATTGAGGTTCGAATCTCGATCGAGTGAACTGGGGGAGGTTTTTCCTAAATAGTTTTCCACTCTCCCTCCACGCAAATGCGGGCTCACTTCCTCTAATTCATCCTTCCCAATTCCTAATCCATTAGAGTAATTAGTACTTAAAGCGTATAACCCGAACTGGTAGTAAGATGCGGTGCTAAATATTATTATTATTTTCGTGCATGGCGTCTTACTACCCATTCGGTTTATCCGCATATTTACACAAATGAGTTTGGTACGGGGAAATATAATTGAGAGGAAATGTGCACCTACTTGCTTGGTGTGAAATTGGGGAACTATTAACGAAATAAGTCTCCTTATACCCTAACCACGAGTCGAATGAAACCGACGTCTTTGTCAGCGTGCCCATCACCGCCGGCATTATAAGAGTTAAAACGACAAGTACTTAACACAGAATTTCTGAATCAAATTGTAATATCAGAATATGACCTACAAACTAACTTAACTCTATAATAAACACAACATCCAATCCCTCCAATTTTCTTGATAAAACATTTTCCGACCATGCTAGAATCCCAAATCTGAACTAATTTCTGTAGACGTTTAGTTACATGCTTTTAACTTTATGTTCTCACCTTGTTATTATTATTATTATTAGCACCGCGTCTTACTACCCGTTCGGGTTATACGCACTTACGCTAATGTGTAATGGTAGGGTGATTGTGAGATGAAATGGAGAACCTACAGTGTAACGTGGAATCCGAACCACGGTGGAGGCCTGGCATTCCCCACATTCACAAGATGTCTTGTCAGAGGTGAAGGAAGGGTTTGGTAATCAGATAAATCTGTGCCGGGACCGAGGATTGAACCCCGGCCGCCAGCACAGAAGTCTGACACCTTACCCCTAGACCGCCAGGTCACCAGTTTAAGTATAGTAATACTTTTAAACTACAGCAGGGTATATCACACGGACCCATTTTACCTATCCGTTTTAAAGTATTGTGACCCATTTTACGTATTGGTGAAAGGGGGCACAACTCCCAGTGTGTGACTTGTATTGTTTACCGCTGCTGTCTTGTGTGTTGCAGCAATACGCGGCGAAGCAAGGAGGTCAAGACTCCCTTCTTGAGAACATGAACACCAAGTACTACTACTACACCAGGACCACAGGACTGTTCAGGATCTGTTACCCCAAGGAGAGACCCCCGACTGGTGAGTCTGAGAGAGACATGCGACAAGCTGTATTGCAGGTGATGGGGATGTCCGACCGGGTTTATCGCTATAGTTTTACCAATACTGCAATACTTTAAAAACTCCCCTTCTCTTCCTCACTCTTCGGAGCAGGCATGCCAAACTCGTTTAATAAAAAGGGTCACATTGAACATTTAAAATATTGAGGGGGCTGCATTTAATAGAATTCATCATCAACTAAAAACAAATTAAATTTTAAAATCATTTTTACAAAAAAGAAGATAAGATAAAATCATCTAAAGACTTGTTTTGTAGCAAGGTTGTGAGGGTTGGACTACATCTTTTGTTGAAGTAACTTTCATAAATTTATGACAAATTCTTGTTTGTTAGCCCTGATCTATACGATGTTTGGTTCCTTTTTTATAAGAGAAAACAACTGTTCACACACATACACGTGCTTTGGTGGTCTTAGGGGACGGCCAGACTGGGCGAGCGCGTGAGCGACTAAAATATAAAATAGAACGCATTGAACACATTGGTTGTAATGAGAGGTGGCTAGACTGGAGCGAGCGACGCGCCGGAAAGATAGCACTGGTTCTATTCTTCAAGCGCTGGTTGTAATGAGAGGTGGCCAGACTGGAGCAGAGCGACGTGCCGGAAAGATAGCACTGGTTCTATTCTTCAAGTGCTGGTTGTAATGAGAGGTGGCCAGACTGGAGCGAGCGACGCGCCGGAAAGATAGCACTGGTTCTATTCTTCAAGCGCGCGCGCTCGATCCGGAACAGTCTAGCTTACAGGCGCTAGGCAATATTATTGTATGTTGGTTCGTTGAGTGCTAGGAAAACTTTTCATTTGGATATTTTTATTACTATCGATAGGTTTAGCACACTTGCTACTAACGGCCTAAATTAATTGGTAAGATCATAAACCATATACCTCTCTCTCTCTCTCTCTCTATCTATCTATCTATCTATATATATATATATGTGTGTGTGTGTGTGTGTGTGTGTGTAAAACTGATATGTTAAAATACATCAATATTATAATCAAAGTAGGCTTTTACAAATAAGAATCACCATTAGCGTGCAAAGAGGATGGGAAAACCACAACAATAAATCACTTGCCAAAAACCACCCACAGTTCACTGATCCAAGATTCGAATCTTTACCTCCTCGTCAACAACTATCGAGAGCTATCTGCTAATCACGCGCTTGTCAGTCTGGCCGAACCCTAAGGCTACGTTTTATGACCAGTTATCGTGGCACAGAGGCGTGGAGATGTGTCATTACTTATTAGTCATAGTAGTATATAGTTATATGAAGAAGAAACGTAAATATATATAATATGGTGTCCACCCTATTAGTATGCAGAGACGCACTTATCGACAGACTTGTAAAAAACAACAGATTTATCTGATTACCAAACCCTTCCTTCACCTCTGACAAGACATCTTGTGAATGTGGGGAATGCCAGGTCTCCACCGTGGTTCGGATTCCACGTTAAACTGTAGGTCCTTCATTTCATCTCACAATCACCCTACCATTACAAATTAGCGTAAGTGCGTATAACCCGAACGGGTAGTAAGACGCGGTGCTAATAATAATAATTGTAACAAAACCTATTTAATTTTAATGTTTTCGGTGTCACGTATAAAATTATAAAATGCAATTTATTGCTATATTAACGGTATTTAAAAAACATTATTTATAAAGTGGAATGAATGATAACACGTACTGTTATTTTAATAAGTTTGTGTTTCAGTTATTTAAAAAATAATAGGCCTCGTTAAAAACAAATTGTTTGTTGTGAAAGTTTTGACTGGCAAAAGTGACATGGTCTTGCAAATGGACGCTCTGTATTCTAAGTTTCCAAGACGCTTGTTTTTGGTTCCACTTCTCTCGAACGAGAGGCAAACCTTGACAACACGACGCTAAGCACGGCAAAGGACATTGGCAAGGTCATCTTGTCAGTTGTCGTCAGAATTGTTGGACGGTCGGGAGCTCTTGATTCTGACCCAAGAAGTCAGGCTACATCCTCTCTTCAGACCATTACTACTGCGATGTGAGAACAGTGTGTTCGTGTCCTCTTCTCATACTAGATATGTGTTGAAAGGCTCACACGTGATTGACTGTGTATATCAGAACAGACGAGTCATCGACCGACATATTTGTCTGTTACCACCAGTAATGGCTTCCTATCGAACACGTGTAGGCCAGACAGGTGCTATGATACCGTTGAGGAATAGGACGCGTGAAATATTCCATCAATACGTTGCATTGTATTCTAACTGAACCGCGGGCGGGGTAACTGTACCTCCACACGTGTATAGCCGGCCCATGCCTTCTTTGGTGCTGACTGACAGCTCACAGATGACTTCTGACAGCCAAAATTTAATTATATACCTAAATTTTGACCGTCAGAAGGGACAGCTGCTAAACAAATGTTTTTGCAGATCATATGGTTCGGCGTAGGGATACATAACTTGGTCTGGTAACTTTTCAAAGCTGTGAGCTGTGAGCTGTCAGTCGGCACCAAAGAAGCCATGGAACTACTGTATACAACTTTACTACAAGATTACACAAAATATCTATCAACCATTCTTATTATGGGTTGATACCAACGGTATGTTCCACATCATCTTACCGACTACCACAACTGTGCCGATGGGACAAGAACTTAGAAGGCAGTTTTAAGAGGAAATGTACTTGAATTTGCGTGGAGGAATAGTGAGAAACCGTTGAGGAGAAGTCACTCTCGGTACACTCGGGTGATTATCGAACCCCGACCTTCACGTCACAAGAAAACTAGACTATATGAGCCGGGAATTTAGTCGGTACACGACTTGCACACCGACTTAATTCTAGGACCCAATCCTGGCCCCGTAGGTTCAGCGCTCTGTACGGGTAAGCCCCATTTTCCACCACGAGTATATCGGCCGTGGGAGGAATCGACTCTCGGACCCTTAGTTTCGTATACAGATATAAAATCTTAAAATAATTATAAAACAGTGGTAAATATAACATTATTTTTACAGTCAAGTACCAATCAGGAAGCAGAAAGTCCATTCGCAAAGTAGTCTTACAAATTATTAGTTTCGACCCCCAAAATAAAAAAATAAACCCTCAATTTATAGTTGGATCCTCAAGGAATAGTTTGTTAACTAATACAGGATAACCAACATAGTTATCTTAAAACTGTCACAATTGAAACATGGCTTAACACACTTGTTCCTTAACTTTTTCTGATTCGTGACCCCTTTTTCATAGGACAAAATGGTTAGCGACCCCGGGCAGTAGTTATGTTGAAGTTTTTTTATACTCTAGGGTTGATTTTTTTTAGCAGTTTTGGATCAACTGGAAAATAGGAATAATTAACATATGTATTGGAAAAAAAATTCATACATGTAGTTATATTTAATTTTATTAATTACATTTCTATAATTTATTAACTTTATTATATTATGTATACAGACTAGCACTGGAAACCATTAACTTATCCTAGTTAATAATACGAATGTCCGTGTGACCTTGCGAAAAGACATTATTTCTGCGATAAACTAAACAAATATAGAATGAAAGGTTGTGATGAATTATATAATTCCAATAGTTGTTAAATAAATATTTGATTTACTCATGTTTGCAAATGTTTGCTGCAATCCACAGTTTAAGAACCCGTGGGAACGCATGAATATAATATGAAATAATATTAAAATAACTTTTCGAACTGTCATAAGGTTTTATATGGCGTTTAGATCTACCTTTATGGGCTTCTGTATTGCCTCTCCCCTTGAGTAAGCTTCTAGATTGATCAACCACCAATTCAGGGTGTCATGGTTCGATCCCGGTGGGTACTGCTGAATATATTTACTATTTCCAGTGGATTCGCGTTGCTATTCAATCGGTTCGATTCAGATCTAGGAGCCGGGGCTGAGAGTTTTTTATGCGAAACAAACTGTATTTGTTTGTAAGTCGTGTACTGATATATATTTGTACTTTGAAAACCTTGATAAAAATAGAATAAAAATATAATTTGACTTTGATCTGTAAGGCGGAGATATATAATTCCGGTTGATTGTACTTGGGGTGTGGTACCCGTCCCAAGGTCATGCTTTTGCGATCGCAGCAATTGTAAAATAATAATAATAATATTTAGCACCGCGTCTTACTACGCGTTCGGGTTATACGCTTTAAGTACTAATTACGCTAACGGATTAGGAATTGGGAAGGTTGAATTAGAGGAAGTGAACCCGCATTTGCGTGGAGGGAGAGTGGAAAACCATTTAGGAAAAACCACCCCCAGTTCACCCGACCGAGATTCGAACCTCGATCTCCCCGTCCTCAGCAGTCGAAAGAATTGTAAAAAAAAGGGCAAGGGAGGTAGAGGGAAAAATGATTATAACGGAGAAATAAGAAGAGTAGTAAGGGTTTAGAAAATTGGAGTTGGCTATGTATTTTTGTTTTTGTCCTGGTTTGTGTGTCGACTAACTGTAGCGTCTGTATCCTCATTGTGTGTTCGGAATAATTAGCACCGCCTGATCTTTGTGCTGTCAGAAGGTACTTTTCCTTTCTTTCTTTCATACCATAGGGTCGTGGCCCAAAAATATTACTCTTAATATAGCGTTAGAATTATTATTATTATTAGCACCGCGTCTTACTACCCGTTCGGGTTATACGCACTTACGCTAATGTGTAATGGTAGGGTGATTGTGAGATGAAATGAAGGACCTACAGTTTAACGTGGAATCCGAACCACGGTGGAGGCCTGGCATTCCTCACATTCACAAGATGTCTTGTCAGAGGTGAAGGAAGGGTTTGGTAATCAGATAAATCTGTGCCGGGACCGAGGATTGAACCCCGGCCGCCAGCACAGAAGTCTGACACCTTACCCCTAGACCGCCAGGTCACCCCATTGAATAATAATTAAATTCTATTTTGATTATTGTCATGAAAATTATTTAATTAATTGATTTTCTAGCACCCGCATTGGTGCACACGTGGACTGTATGTCAGGCTTGTTTACGTATGACAGGTGAAATCAGGGTTTGAATCCCATCTCGGTATTTTCCCGTTCTTTCTTCGCGCAAGTGTGTGTACATTTTCTTTCAATTCAGCCCTCCTTGTACCTTTAAAATTAATGTGATTAAATTTGGATAGCCCGGATGGGTTGTAAGATTTGGCGTGTAAAAAAAATAAATATATACATACAACTTTTTTAAATACTGAACACCCCTCACCTTAAGTAATTTAAGGATGACCCGTTATCACCGACGGGGAGATCCAGGTTCGAATCGTAGCGGTGATTTTGTTTTCTCGTTATTAGTATGGATATGCGGATAGCACGGGCTTGGTCGCCGGGACTCGTCCCCTCTCGAGGAAAGAGACAATTAGCTCGACACGCGTATCCTGGTCATTTGATGTCTCTCTCTGTTGAGACAGAGTTCACGCCCACTTTATAGGCCGCTTTAATCGCTTGTACTAAATTAAGAAGAAGAAAAGTCGTGGTCACTTAGATCCGTCCAAGTAACGGCTCGTCGGTATCACTCCACTATCCTGGCGGACTGGTACAGTATGTTAACAGTATCCAGGAGAAAGTCGCCGACATTCCTTGTGTTCTCGTGAGGCAAGACCGCGCGCGGAAAACAGAATATTAACAAAGTAAGAGTTAGAACACGGTGGGAAGGCCATTCGGTCGGTAGCTGACATTTATTTAGCAACGTTACTGTAACTACTTTCATGTAATCATACGTCGAGTCTTATTATCTGCGGCGGACAATATCGGCAGGATACCCCTCTACCAGTATCAGTATTTAAAATTATTTGAAATTATGTTTGATACTAAGACTATTAACAACTTCGGGTCGAGACTTTGAAGCCCATTCGAAGGACAATTCTCCTCCGCGTTATGATATAAAGCCTCCACGCAAATGCTAATGAACTTTCTATAATTCAACCCTTCTCATCCCTAACACATTAGCGTAAATAGTTATTATGCGTAAAATCCGAATGGGTAGTATGACGCGGTAAAAAATAAAATATATCCTTGAGTCAAAACACGACACGTCTCCTTGCCACGGGCTGCCATTGTTGCAACTCCTGCTCTAAGAAGAAGAAATAAGGAAGGTACAGTAGCCCCACGGCTTCTTTGGTGCTGACTGACAGCTCACAGCTGACAGATGACGGCTTTGAAACGCTACCAGACCAAATTATGTATCCCTACGCCGAACCATATGATCTGCAAAAACATGTGTTTAGCAGCTGTCATTTCTGACAGTCAA